>CAJVPU010000951.1:0-14628 GCA_910591775.1 Dentiscutata heterogama | reverse complement strand
TAAGATAAGTGTTTCGATCTGTATACACTTGTGTTCAGTTGCTACGCCTATTTTAACTTTTTCGTTTTTGAAAGATTTCCAGATATGGATTTCTTTCAAAGGGTAAGTAGTTCTTTTATAGCGCATTGACTGACCCGCGCAAAGAAGAGCGTCAAGAACGGGTTGGAAGATTATGCCTCCCTCCTTCCTGGGAAGGTCCTTTGCCCTAGAGAGTACTAACTTTTTTTACAGTGAATCTCTCGATGATGGGTACAACTTTTTTGCTTTCACAATCCCAGGTTGTGTAAGCTTGGTATAGTTTTGCATCTTTAATAGTTTTTGGGTCGCTTTGGTATTGACGTCCTCGTCGTGTGGCCTGGGTATTATTTGGTTAATTCTAAATAATAGCTAACAAATACCAATATACTGTACGGTTTATTATGTATTATTATACTAATTGTTTTTTTTTTTTTTGATAATAATTTTTTTATTAGAACATTGTTATCGGTGCCGTGTTATCATCGTTAAATATATTTTTTGATGTTGTTAAAGTTGCTGGTGGTACGATTTTGAGTTTCTGAAGCGATTTCGTTGGTATTGGTATGTAAAGTTTTGTTGCGTTCATTGCATGATTACGCAACTATATTTAATTACATTTATTGAGTTTTTTTTTTTTAGGCATTTTGGTATTCATCAGTACCTTTTTGGCTTTATTTTTGTTTTTGGTATATTTATTATTTCGTTAAGTGCGGTAGTCTTTTTGGCGTTTTTTAAGCGTTGAGCTTTGTTAGCTTTTTTTAATCATTTTGATGGGTCTTGGTATATTTCTAGATATTCTTTTGGTTTTGTTTTTTTTATGCAATGACGTTTCAAACTTTTGTTATAAGTGCACTTACATTTTATTAAATGTTGTTGATAATACGATATTTTTACATGCGATATTAAAAATAAAAACCATGTTTCTTATTAATTTTTTTTAATTATAGTAATGTAGAGGTTTAACTATTTATTAAAAAGTGTATTATGTTCAAATTTGAGTCAGCCAAGAGTTTAAGAGTTGCAAAATAAAAATAGATATTACGGCGGATTTTTGGTTTTTTAAATCCTCTAAATTTAATTAGATTTAGCTGTTAGATTTTAAATACCAGATACACGATCAGATTTTACGAAACCCTAAATCTAATTAAATTAACGTTAAATCAACTTTAGTAATTTTCCAAAATCAGCAGATTTATTTTAAAAAATGATTAATTGAAAAAAACATTTTTTACTAAAATGGTTTTACGAAAGCTTCATTGGTTTTTAGCACGATCTAGTGGGCGTATATGTAGTTCGCCAACATTCATCTACATGTGATTTTAAGCATAAACTACCCCATATCGTCGTAAAAATGTTCCACCACGTGAACAGAAAATGCAGTGATTCCCCATGATTTGGTTTATGATTACGTGAGAAACCTTCATGCTTAACCAATAAAATCGTTCCAAGGGCGCCAGTACATGAATCATGTGACCACATATAAATTTATAAAAAAAATTAAATTGCGACTTTCGACAGGTGATAATCCTCTCTCTCCTGGAAAATCGCACCCTCTGTGAAAGTGTGAAACAAAACAAATCTTTACATATATATATATATAAATAGTAGATATTAATTTCAGTAGTAAGTAGCTAATAACATTAATATCAGAAACTTAAAAAATATTTTCATTAAATATGATTGAATGGATATTCTTTGGACAAAAACGTTATGAAGTTATCATATTACTGTAATTCTATTCGTATCGTTTACACAATAATATTTTTATTGTTTAAATCTTAAAGCTTCAATCCTTTACAGTTATTTCTAAAAACACGAAATGGGTCCCCTTTTTTTTATACAACGATATGAAGATTAAAAAAAAAAATAGGGACCTGTAATACTTTTTCTTTGAGAACAACCGTAATTCTTTATGTTATAATTAATTGAATTTTTTTTTTCGTTTATGTTTAGTACGAATATCAATTAGAATTTTAACAAGATTAATTATTGTGACTCTTGTCGACGATTATGGTTTCGAAATTGCCACCAGAATGTCTCTACAAAATATTTGACGAATTCAGTTATAGCCAAATTGGCAAAGAGAAAAATAGTTTCATTCATCTTCATTCTATCATATTAGTGAATAAATACTGGTGTAATGTTGCCATTCCAATACTTTGGCGTAGAACATTTAATTGGATATATCAGAAAAATAATTATGGGGATAAACATGTTCATCTTATGTCAACTTATATTTCTTGTTTGCCGGAAGAATCTAGGACCAATTTAAACAAGCTCGGGATTAATTCATCGATCATTCAGCCAACATTTCGTTCAAATTTTGACTATCCTTCCTTTTTACAAAGTCTACAATATAAATGGTTATATAATTCTGTAAATAAGTGGTTAGATGTACATGCTTCGACGGACATTATAAGAGGAGATAATGATAATGAAACGAATCTTCATCCAATTTTTGTTGAAGAATTGTGCAAGTTATTTATGAAAAGATGCACAAACTTATTACAGCTATCTTATAATCATCTGGATGATTTTGGCGAATATCCTATATATCCTGTAGTTAATATGCCAAGTTTTGCTGGAGCTTCAGATGCACTGGCGAATCTTCGGCATTTTGATTTTCATGGATGTCTAGATCCAAAAATTTTAAAAAGTGCTGCAAAGATATGCAAATTCGTTAAAGTGCTTTCAATTGCTTGTTGTTGTTACGATAACGAAGGTTTGGCTACGTTTATTGATCAACAAACACATTTAGAAAACCTTTCAATTGAATTTGAGCAAAATGGAATTGATCTTCCTAAAATAAGGAATTCCTTACGTAATAAAGGGAAAGACCTTTCCGCGTTGATGATTAGACAAATTTTTTTTCCATTAGATATACTTGGTCATAGTCCAAATCTCACAGGTTTATTTATAGAAGATGGATGCGATTCGCATAGAGATATTTTTGGTCAATTTGTCAATTGGCAATTTTTTCGACTCACAAATCTTTTCCTTGCGATCAAGAATGTACATATTGGCTCTATCGTTCAATTGATAAATAATACGTGTGGAAATCTCACCACTGTTAGGATTGTGTGGACAAAACCTATTGATAAAGATAATTTTAACCTTTACACCGAAACTATTCTCGTAAGTTGTCCACGCTTGATCGCTTACCATGGATATTTCGATGATAATGAAATTGGAAAAATGCCCGAGTTTTTCGAGAAGCATAAAAATCTAGAAGAATTTCATATCAGTCTATATTCTCTCACACGTTGTGAGATCAGTAATATGTTGAAAAAGCTTGGAAAATATCTGCCACCAAATTTACAAGAAATTTATCTACCGGCAAACTATGTTTACACCACTGAATCTTTGGAATCATTCCTTGAAAGTTGTGCAGCAAAATTGTGTGCTCCTTTGAAACTTACCCTTCGCTGTAGATCCACAATACATGAAGAAATTCTTTCTCGTTATGTGGAACGAAAAATTATCAAGGTAATATTTTATATTATTTTCAATGTTCTTTTGCGTATTATTATTTTCTTCCATCATTACTGATCATGATTAGAACGTTTCTTCAGTTTACATAATATAGGCTTGAGTCATAATTATAATGCGTAGATATTTTTTTGGTGAAAATCATATATTTATTTAAAAAGTTTCAATACTTAATATAAATCATCATGCAATAAGGTAACATTTCATGATGGTGGGTCACAATTGAACAATCTGAAAATATTATTTTACATAGAGAATTTATAATTTTATTATAAGGATTAGAACATAATGGCTCATTTAAAATAGTGCATAATTAGTATTATTAGATTAGACAACAGAATAAATACAATAGAAAATAATAAGGACTATGTTTGAAAAGAAATGGCGGCACGGCACGACACTATGGGATTCTTTAACGATCATTCATAAATTCAACAATGCCTAGTATTGCTATAATCCATCTAAAGTTGGCACTTGTTGTATAAAGCGTTATCGAATAAATCATCATAGTTACTAAAATTCAAATTATCGATTTTCTCTTAAGAATCATTTCACGTGATTTATAAATACGAACACGTGTCATAATCAAATAAAATTTTGCCGCTCAAATTATGGCTTAATTAATGTCAAATAAATCAGGTTCCCTGACACACGTGTAAATGTCATAATTTAACTTAATAGTCAGGGCCCGGAAAAAAAAATTATGAACTTTGTACAAAAGTGGTATGATTTTTTGCTGTCAAAAAATTCTTGAGCTCGCCTGTTATCAGTAAATAATATTACCTGGAATGACATTAAATAATGTAGATCAATAAATTTAAGAGTTAGACCGCCAAATGTACTTTTAAAGGTCAAGTAATTTACCTTCATCGTTATCGCCCATGTACTGTAGTATACAAAAATGTTTAACGCCGTCAAAAAAGATGAATGAACTTTTTTATCTTTGATTGGCGCACATATTTTCCTAACCAAAGATGTCACACAAATACCTGCTAGATTTGTATAAACATATGAATTCATTATTGTCATATGATAAGAATATGTTGTTTTTTAATTCACGACCTCGTTTTATTTCTTTCGTGATTATATTAATCTCATTTTTCATTGGATTTTTTTTCTTGGTTCAACAATTCATTCAACAAGATGATTTTGTAAAAGCTAGCAGTAATTGGTTAAAAGAAAAATTCAGTGTTTATTTACCAGTAAAGAATAAATTGGGTCATGGTAGTTTGACTAAAATTTTGGGTCATCAAGATTTTCCTGATTATCAAATTAGACTAAATGAACCAAAATTATGTGATGCTTCTGTTCAGCAGGTTTATATACTGTATTTAAGTGAATATATTATTATGAATTGTAATAAACTTTATAATCATATTTTGGTTTAGTATTCTGGATATCTTGATGTCAGTAGAAAGAAACATTTCTTCTTTTGGTTCTTTGAATCTAGAAATGACCCAAGAAATGACCCTGTTGTTCTTTGGGCAAGTACCTTATATCGATGTTAGTTATTTTATTCCATGTAAATAAATTAATATTACTGTTACTTTTTATAGCTAAATGGTGGACCAGGGTAAGAGTGCTGGTTGAATTATCATTTATTATTATTATTTCCGTATTTATATCCATTTATCGATTATATTATCTGTTATTTATATCATCCATATGTATTAATAGTTGCTCTTCTCTGTCTGGCTTGTTTTTTGAACTTGGACCTTGCACAGTTAATGAAGATGGAGCCGACACTACTTTCAATCCTTATTCATGGAATTCTAATGCTAGCATAATTTTTTTAGATCAAGTATTGTATCATTATAGACAATAAGTAATTAATGTTTATATATTTAACAATTCATTTAATATTTATCTAGCCTATGAATGTTGGATACTCTCATGGTTCTAAAGTGAGTTCGACCCACGCGGCATCCATTGATGTTTACGCATTTCTGCAAATTTTTTTCCAAGAGTATCCTCAATATGCACACCTGGACTTTCACGTTGCTGGTGAATCGTAAGTGTTCATGGCTATTATTTAAAATAGAATGTATAATCGTTAATGATAATATTATATTATTTATAGATATGCTGGTCATTATATTCCTGCCATAGCTGCTGAAATTAACAATAACAATCAGGGAACTTCACCCTGGATTCTTAACAAAAAACCAAAGTCCCTTTTACATATAAATCTAGAATCCATTTTGATCGGTAATGGTATGGTCGATCCGTTGGTTCAATATAAATATTATCCAGACATGGCTTGCAATTCATCTTACGATCCAGTACTCGATATCTCGACCTGTGACGAAATGCGTGATGCTTATCCAACTTGCGCCGATATGATTAAAAGTTGTTATGATGGTGTCACTGCAACCTGCTTAACTGCTTCAATGTATTGTAACAGGCATATCGTCTTGCCTTATTATTCAACTAGCAGAAATCCTTATGATGTGAGAAAACAATGTGAAGGCGGAGATTTGTGTTATTCAGACATTGGAGTCATTGAACAATATTTAAACAGAGGAAATGTTAGAGAAGAACTGGGTGCTGATCCTTGGATTCAGTATAGAATCTGCAGCTCAAGGGTCAATTTTAGGTTTCATATGAATGGTGATTTGTAAGTTTTGTATGATTTTTTTTAAAGATAAATCACACTTCTTACTGGATGTTAATGTAATCTATTTTGTTAAGAATGAAACCTTTTCATCTTCTACTTCCATCTCTTTTGGAAAATGACATACGTATTTTAATATATGCGGGAGATGCAGATTTCATTTGTAATTGGATTGGTATGTCTAAATTCTCCTTTGAATATTTTACCTTTGTTCTCGTTTAAATAATAATTTCATATCGCAACTATGTACTTCAGGGAACGATGCATGGACAAAAGAATTAGAATGGAGCGGCAAACAAGGTTTCAATGATGCAAAAACTAGACGTTGGAAGTTACAAGGTGATAAATCAATGTATGCAGGTGAATCTAGATCTTACAAGGGACTTACTTTTTTGAGAGTTTTTGAAGCAGGACATATGGTCCCTTATGATCAACCTGGTCCCAGTTTGGATTTCTTAAATAGGTGGTTGTTGAAAAAGCGCTTATAAATACGTTAGGAATAAAGAGAAATAAGGCTTACATCTGATTGTTTGGATTTATTATATTCTTACACACATAAATATAGATATATATTTTAAGATATAACAGAATACCGATGCAACTAATATAACCTCATTTAGCAAAAATTTTTATGTATATTCGTAAAAGGTTGTTATCCGATCTTTCGAAATTTAAATTCAGTGTAATATTCGTTCTTGATAAGAATAAAAGGTTGGTACTAGAAGTCCAACTTTTATTTACCTAATTGACAAAATATTGTACATAATAATACCTGCATTATAATTTATTTTTGATCAACTATTTTGTTGATTAATATTATCCCTTTAATACCCTGCCTTACTATTTATTGTTCATGCCTACCTTGATTATAATTCATATCATGACCGGGAATCTTCCATGGGAAGATTCCCGGTCACAAATAATCACACGAAAATTATAATAAAGGTAGGTATGAATAACTTAATGCAGGGTGTTATTCATGAATTTCCTGTGGAGTTAAAAATTATAACAGATATGAAATCAGGTCAGGGACGATGATTTTCTGCGTTCATGTAATTGGTTTAGATCAATTTTAAATCTTGGCCTGGATTTAGGATCTAAAGTCATCATAATGCTAGCTGACATTAATTTGGCCAGAATTTGTGGATTATAATGCTGGCCGACTTTACGTAATTCTGGCCAATTGCAGAACTTTTGCAGAATTATCTTTTATCACGACATTTTACCATGGCAGAAAATAATCGTCCCTGGATTAGGGTTGGAGCACGGGTAAAAAATCGGCATGCCTCAATAGGCATGACTTGGCATATCAATATCTTAGAAAAAAATCTATAATTAAATACAACTCTAAAATTTTTAAAACATATTTGAGATCTTGTATAGTACCCAAATACTATACATACTGTATTATAGTGTTGTCAATTGGATAGTTTTGGTTTTGAACACAGTGTCCAAAACATGTTCAAAACCGTTCAAAACCAAAACCAAATTTAATTGGTTTTGGACAAATATATATATAAATATATAAAAATTAAAAATACAGTCAACTCTGCATATAACGAACCCTGAGGGTCTATATGTAAAAGTTTTTAAAAAGTTCTTTATGGAGAATTTACTATGTTTTTATACCGAACTCTATAAAAATTTGCTAAAAAAAAGTTTGTTATAAAAAGGTTCGCTATATCCAGAGTCGACTGTATTAATTTAATATATATATTTATTTAAATATTAAATAAATATAAAAGTAATAACATATTAAATAATAAATAGCTACATGTTGTATTATTATGCCAAATTAAAAATAAATAAATATAGTAACAAATTTAGAATAATAATACTTATATTTTTTTTGCAAATTACTTAAATAATTATTGTCGCAGCTGATGCTGAAAACGGCTCATACTGAAATTTGGGGTCTCTATTTAAATCTATAATACCTACTAAAATCCACATATACTTTTTTATTATTAATAAAACTACCCTACTAACCCTAACCTAACTATGAAAAAAAAGTGTACAAAAAAGACCCTAAAATTTTTTATAAATTCATAATAAAATATGAAAAAATTTCAGTATCAGCTGCGACAATTATTTAACTAGTCTTTAACCCGGTGCGTAGCATCGGACTTTAACATTAAACTTAATATAATATTTAATTTTTATATAGTCTTTAACTTGGTGTATAGTACTGGGCTTTAATGTTATTAAATAATAAACTTAATATAATTTTTATTTTATAGAAAATTACTATATATCGCCAGTGGTGATCATCACCAATTCTAGGGTTAGAGTTAAGAATTAGAGAAGGTTTTTTTTTTATAATATAATATAAATTGAATATAAGATCCCAATTTTATTTTTATAAAGTTTTCAGAGGTCCTGAACATTTTTACTTAGAATACCCGATCCTATTTACTTAGTACATTATTGAGATATAGCAACACTGGTGATAATTACTAGTGGTGATAAATAGCAAACTTGAAAAAAATTATAACTAAAGATTAATATATAGTATTTGTAGTTAATTTTTATTTATTAACTTAACTAAATTAATATTTAAAATTTGGCTTAGCTAGCTAAATTAAAGTTAATTAATATTTTTTATTTTTAGAATTTATTGAAAATTTTCAAATTTTGTTATAACCTTGTTTATATTTTATATTCATTAATTTTTTTTTTAAATTTTTTAGCTTTTAAATATTAAAAGAAAAAATATATTAAATCTGATTTGTACTTTAATATAATCTAATTTAAAATTAATTAAATTAATTTTTTAAAAAAATTAGCCAATAAAATAGCTAAGTTAATAAAAATTGGCTATATAAAATTATCCATAAATACTATTAATATAAATTTAATTATTATAGTAAACCAATTTATTAATAGTTACTATTTTAATTTATTAATCTAAACATGTTTATAAACTTTTAAACAAATCTAAGCTAAACTTAAACTAGCTCTAAAAGTTTAATATTAAACTATATTTTTAAAAAAAGTTTAGTTTAAATTTGGTTCAATATTTTGACTAAATCTATACTTAGCTTAAAGTTTGATTTAATTTTTTAAAAATTTTAAACCTGATTATAATTAATTACAAGCAGTTAATCAATTATAATTAAAGATAAAGAGTATTATATGATGATTATTTGATTTGTTGTTAGAAAAATTTTTAGGTAATACAAAATTTACCTATATAGTTTAATATAGATAATCAAGTTTACTAAAATACACCTATGGTGTTCAATATTATAGATTCCTATTTCTCAAAAATGTACTAAGTAAATAGAATTGAGTATTCTAAGTAAAAATGATTAGAATCCCCAAAAACTTTATAAAAACTAAAATTAAAACCTAATATCTAATCTATATTAATAATATATAAAAAAAAAATTATTAAAAAATGCACCCTAACCTTATTAAAAACAATTATATATGGTGCTAAACACCATAGATACATTTTATAATAATTTTAAATAATATATAAACACAATTAATATGCTATTATAAAATAATCTACTATATGATTATTATGAAAAGTAATCTGTGTACCCTCTACTTTTAATTAATTTTATTGCAAGAATTTAAAATTTTCTAATATTTAATTTTTAGAAATACTAAACCAACCTTACTAGGCTATTGATTTAAAAGTTTGAAAAAACAAAGAAGAGTCATAAAATAAATAAAAAGTAAGTATTAGAACTTTACAAAGACAAAAAAAAGTAGATAATAGTAAAAATAACTCTTAAGTATATAGATTAAGCTAATAATATAAATTACTAAAAACTATATAGGTAAATATACATGTAAGATAATACCACTCTAGCAGATTTATCTCAAGAATAAAATACTGTAATTCTAAAACAGAATACAAATTCAAAATCTATTCAATTTAGTAAGAGTTAGAAAAGTAATTATTATATATAGTTAAAATCAGAAAGTTTAAATAAATAATCTCCTAGTTAGGCTACAAGTATAGCAGCTAGTATAAAATCTTCAAGCAGACTATTTAAATTAAACAACTAAAAGTTGTATATATATCTAGTTGTAATATGCGACCTAATAAAAGTCTCTCTAACTAAAAAGGTTATTTTAACACCAAAAAAAAAAAAAAAAATCAATATTATTTTATAATAACTTTTTGTCCCGAATACCTGAATACCCTATTAGTTTAGAATATTGATTTCCAACTATATATATATATATATATATATATATATATATATATAATTATATATTATATATATCTATATTCTAAACAATTACTCGCCTAGTTTATCATTAAATAAAGATATTTATATAGCTAGAAATCGATTTTCGATCAAGTTCTAAGTTAATCGGGTGTTCGGGTATTCGCAAAAAAAAAAAAATTCTTTTTGAAAAAACTGCTATTTCAACCATTTCGAAAACAGCGATAATTTATTTATTGCTTAACAAAAAATTCAATATCTAGTAATAATTTATTTTACTTTATTAAAAAGTAGCTTGTAAATAATATTATAAACCCTAGTAAACTAGCATCTCATAAGTACTTTAAAATACTGTATTTTCTGTTATATATAGTACATGACCCTCTTTTATATACCAATTTTTTTTTTTTTTGCATTGATATTTTATATTCATATTCTTTATGCAATGAAATGTTTGCTATAATTTTTAACATAAATCTTAAAAAGAACATAAACAATATTCTTTAAAAAAATTTGACCTATGTTTGATCTTGTAGATTGACATTTTTCATTTGATCCACTTTATTACCACAAAATGATGATTCGCCAATAATTGAAGAAGGTTGTTGCTTACTTTTAATTCGTACAATTAACCCATCTTTATCTCTTATAGCTTGTGTTGATGATATTTCAGGTGATAATGAAGCTTTGGACTATTTGATCGAATAATTGGTGTGTTAAAAGTAGAAAATATTAGATAACATGTCAATATAAAGGTTATTAAATTTGAATGAATATTAAATAAATAAAAAAAATATAATAGTTTACCCAATTTGATTGTCTCTCTACAAGCTCAGAGCATTTTCTTACATTTTCATTTGTGAGAAACCATTTTTCTTCCTCTTCTTCGTTCAAATCATCCCCATCCAGATAATATTTAAACTTTAATGATGACCATTCCGAACCCTCATCAAATTTTCTTAATAAAATCACAACATTATTATTGGATATTGAAAAAGAATTATTAATAGAACTTGTTTTTGGGTGGTATATTTCAATAATTAGGGCTTTTTGGTTGGTGATATTGGATAATGTTGGAGAATTGGTTTCTTTGATTATTGTCTGGAAGAATGATGTTAACAAGAGCAGATGTTTTACAAAATAAGTGATAGATTCAATTAATTAATACGTACACGTTCTGGTTCAAAAATTATGTCAAGATTAGAATGATTATTAAGTTGAAAATGATCGTAAATTAGGGTAACATAAGCGTAATTTTGAAAATAATTGAAACATTGTGAATGGCGAATAAATGTTTTCAAAGACTGCATATCTACCGTTACAAAAAAATTATAATGGAAATTTTATATGGTTAAGATTGTGGTACAAGGGTTTTATCAGGTAACTATATTAGATTTTCCTATGAATGCCAATCACTCGAATAGCCATGTCACCTAATGAAACTCGATCTTTGATTTCTCTTTCCCTAACGAATGTAGAGTTTGATTCATCCGATCCTATTGCTTATGCTTTTGCATATATAACCTTATCTCCTTTGGCTATTTTGGTTGCATATACTACTACCATTATCGTTCGAAGAGAGGTGGTTTCAATCAATATGTTTATTGGTCAACTCGCTTGCGAAATTTTGAACGCTGTGTTGAAGAAATGGTTAAAGGAGAAAAGGCCTATTGGTATTCTGAAAACATAGTCTTTATGAAAAATTTTTATTTTTTGAATTAAATGCGAAAACTGAATATAAATGATCAACTCGATAGATAAACTTGGGGATGGATACGGAATGCCCTCTTCACATGCCCAATTCATTGCTTATTTCACAACTTTTTCGATTTTGTACTTGTATACTAGGTATTTATGATTAAGCCAGTTACTTTCTTCCCTTTGTATTATTTTATAAACCATTTTTATTTCTTAGGATTACTTTCAGTCGAAATTTATGGAAATTTCCAATAACTTTAAGCTTGATAATACTATTGATCTCCGTTTCTTACTCTAGGTATTGTCTTAAATTTTTATTTCTTCAATGATAAGTTAACTTTTCTAACAACTGCTTTTCGCAGAATCTACCTTAACTACCATACATCAAAACAAGTTTTAGTTGGCAACATTTTTGGTGCGAGTTTCGCTTTGATATGGTTCATTCTAACAGAATATATTTTACGCTCTTTTGGTGTGTTCAAATTGATTGTTGAATCTTCTCTTGCAAAATTCTTTTACTTGCGAGACTGTTCATATATTCCGAATATTATAAAAATTGAATATATGAATTGGGAAGCTCTCTCATCTAAACAGAAAAAGAAATAAGCGATCAAAATTTTTGTAATAATTGTAGAAATTTATTAAAATTCTAAATTAACAGGTTTTATCGAAAAAGCAATATAGCTATAATTTATCTAAATAACGGAAAAAAATTTCATAACTTATTAATATAACTCTTTCATTATCTTGTATAATTAATTATATACTTGTGCAAATTATATGACATATTCTCCGGCTAGCATAGACTTAATCCGGGTGAATAGAAAAGACAATAAATTCCTGGCATTTGATTTGAGCGATCTGAAAAGATAATCTACGATTTTCCTATTAATGATTTTCATAACAAATTTTTTTTTTCGGTATTAAAGGTGACCTCTTTGGCCTTAACTTTTTTTAGAAGTTAAATTTCAGTTACAACGAGGGTACAACTGCCACACGTACAACTTTTGTTTATCTATTTAAGTAGTCCGCCCAGGGTTTTACACTAGCCACCATACCTGCAATCTAACTAGGAGATTACCTATTTAAACCCTCTAGTTTTTTTTTACAAACAAGGGTATGACCAGCCACATATACAACTTTTGGTTGCCTATTTAAGTAGTCCGCCCTAGGTTTTATACTAGCTGCCATACCTGCAACCCAAAATATTTTATTTTTTAAAACTTATTTTAGATAAAAAATATTATTTATAAAATATCACTACATAAAATACCAGATTTTATTTAAAAACTTTACTTTTTAAATTGTAGATATTAGGATTGTATAAATTTTATAAGAACTAGTTAACTATAATAAAAACATTTTAATTAGTTAATACAGCCAGACCCTCCTAAATTAGGGTTGGAGGCATGGAGGTTGGAGGCATGTCCCATGAGGCATGCTCTTGGGGCATGCCTAGGTGCATGCTCTTTAACCAAAAGGCATGTTTCTATCATGTGATTTATAGCTAACATATGATTGGTTATTTTAGTGATTAACCAATTAGAATACAAATATCTTATTATAGTATATACTTTTATTATCCATATTATTTCTTATTAACAATCATTCACTGACAAGTTTATTTTACTAACAGTCTAGTTACTAAAGCTTATTTCACTAACAAGTTTTTTTTTATAACCCTAATAATATTACCAGAATTACTTTGTCTGTAAAATAAGCTTCAATGAAATAAACTATCAGTAAAATAAACTTGTTGATAATTGTTAGTGAGTTGATCAGATCCTCTTTTATATCTAGAAGAGCATACTCAGGGTATAGAGAGACATGCCTTTCACAAAGACATGCCCTCTAAAGCATGCTTTGAAAATTTGCCATGTTTTTAACCCTACCCTATATATACTCTTCCTAAATACAACACTTTTCTAAATGTATGATATAAGCCCAGGTCCATAGTAGAACTTAAAATATATTTTTTATTCTGTAAGTACATACTAATAACTGTTTGGCCTATTTATAAAAACTCTCTTCATAAATATATTTATGTGATTACTAGCCAATTAAATTTATTATTTTAAGTTTATTAATAATATTGTGATTTTATTGGTGTTTTCTAATTGCAGCTTTTCTTAAATACATACTTTAAAAATAGTCCTAACAATATATATTTAAGAAGGTCTGACTGTATATATTATATTATTATAAAACTAAGTTTATAAAATACAAAAAATACTATATAACACTAGTAAATTATAGTATATTTAGTAATCAAAATATAGTATAACCTGTCAAAACTAATATGCATGGTGAACCAAATTTATATTAGTTTTAACAGGTTATCAGGTTTGAAGAATAAAATTTCTATATTTAATTAAGAGATAGTAGATTAATTTTTTATTAGTTTTGACAATATTGGTTTTGATAGATTATACTATACTATAGTTTTATTAACTCTTCCCACTAATCACTGTAACCAAATCACTCTTTCCGACGATCTCTCGTACCAAAATCACAACAAACCTTTTTTCCAAAAAAACAGTAAACCATGGAAGCAAAGAGTGGCAGAAGACTGATAAAAACCATAAACCGGCATCTGTTATTTAGAGATAGTTCTCATACGCT
>CAJVPU010000950.1:0-14630 GCA_910591775.1 Dentiscutata heterogama | reverse complement strand
TTTTGATTGCTGTTTGATTTTTCTCTAACTTTGAACAAAGATATTTCTATAAACACCAGACCAAATATGATGAATTTTTTTATTTAAATTCTATGGATCATAGAATTCAGATAAAAAAAATTTTCATAGAATTTGGTTTGGTGGTTGTGGAGATATCTTCGCTCAAATTTTTTTTAAAAAATTGGCGCAGCTTCTTTTTGATAGTCATTTTGATTTTTCTCTAACTTTGAGCGAAAATATCTCCACAACCACCAGACTAAATTCGATAAAATTTTTTATTTAAATTCTATGGATTCATAGAATTCAAATAAAAAATTTTTCATCAAATTTGGTTTAGTGATTGTGGAGATATCTTCTCTTATTTTTTAAAAAAAAATTGGCGTAGCTTCTATTTTGATAACCATTTTGATTTTTCCCAATTTTGAGCGAAGATATTTCTACAAACATCAGACCAGATATGATGATTTTTTTTTTATTTAAATTCTATGGACTCATAGAATTCAAATAAAAGAAATTTCATTGAATTTGATTAGTTGGTTGCTGAAATATTTTGTAAAGTACATATGTACGTACGATATACTAGAATTTATTTGTACATGTGATATAATCGTGATCTGAGGTAACAATTATGTGATATGCAGTGATCTACATCACGTGCCCAGGAAAATCTGTACTGCACGCTGTCCCTGTTCTTATAGTATATAAAATGACAATTGAAAAATAGCATATAACATATTTACAGTATTTAATTAGTTAAATTAATAGTTTTAAATAACTGTGTTTAACATAAATAGAATTAGTCACATATGTATATTATAAAAATAAATGTAGACAATGCAGTGGCAACTTTTTAAGTTATATACAATAATATTACATCTAGTATATAATCTTAATTATTTATTTGTCATTATATTGAATCGCATTCTCATTAATTTTGTTATTTGTCTCTTACTATTTTTTAGATATTATTGGAGTGATCTTTTACTTCTAATATTATTTCTTGCAAACTTTGTTTAGGCATATAACTGTTTTTTGTATGCTTTATATTATATAAGCCAAAATATATTTCTATAAGTCTTTTTTTTTATAATTGATTTGTATTATAATTGGGCTAAAACAGAGAAGAACAGAATAAAAGTCTTTATAGCCATACTTATAGAAATCTTATTGATATCTGGCTTCCGCCTCTGTAATGCTTAATAATAAAAATTGTACAATCTCTTTAAAACTTTAATTAGCAATTCAATCATTAAATTAAAAAAAAAAAACTGATTATAGTCAAACTTCTCTAAGTACATGCTCTTAGGATTATGCTTTAATAAGTGTATATAGAAAATAATAAGAAAAAGTGCATTTATAAAGGTCAAATACAGTAAAACCTCTATAAGTACATATACTTGAGACTAAGCTTTTAACAATGTATACTTAGATATCAATAAAAAAAAGTGTATTTATAGAGAGCATGTATATATTTAGACCAGAACTTGAGCATGTATTTAGAGAGAGTATATACTTATAAAGGGTGCACTTATAAAGATTTTACTGTATATAATTAGGCCAGCACTTGAGCATATATTTAGAGAGAGTATGTATTTATAAAGAGTGCACTTAGAGAGGTCTGACTGTATTAGTATATATGACTGAATTATGTAGTAGATACATAAAAATAAATTGATATCAAAAAAGTTTTCATTTGAAAATAACATAGATTCTGATAATAAAAATGCAATAATATTAATAAAAAAGATTACAAAACTAAAATAAATTATATTTTTTAAATAAAAATTCTTTTATATTAACTATTTATAAGCTTTAAGGTGGATACTGAAAAATGTAATTGACTTTTCTCAATATATTTTAAGAATTTATTATCAAGTTATCTTAGAATTTCTTAATGCATTTAAGAGGTTACTTTAGAATTTCTCAATGTATTATAAAAAGTTATATCAGAATTTCTTAATACATTTTAAGTTACCTTGGAATTTCTCAATACATTTTAAGAATTTATTACCTATTTACTTCAAAATCTTTCTATAATTGATACTTTGGTTGCTCAAAAATCTGGAAATCTTATTTTATTCTAAAAATTTAAGAAATGTCTTAAAATATATTTTTTATCAAAATTAATTAAGATATTGTACAAACACTTTTAGTAAATGATTAATTGTATACTGTTTATAACAATGATTTAACTGTTGAAGAGAATTATAATGATGCTTTTATACCTCTAAAGACTATGTCAAAACATTCTTTCATATCTAAATCAGTTTCTAAAAAGATTGAAGTTATAATATTTATTGAAATTAATCAATTTTTTAAAAAATTTAGAACTGAATACATAAGGCTTTAGCCTTATAAAATACTACTATTTTATTACTAGTCTTAGTACAATAATTCTATATTGAAGACTTACAATATTACAAAAAGTAAAAGATATTCATCTGGTTTAGAATTTTACTAGTTACTCCAAGTATATCTACAGTCAGACCTCTCTAAATACACCCTCGATAAGTGCACACCCTCTCTAAATGCACGCTTAAGTGCTGGCCCAAACATATACTTGACCTCTATAAATGCACTTTTTCTTATTTTCTCTATATGCACGTTATTAAAGTGTGGTCCCAAGGGCGTGCACTTAGAGAGGTCTGACTGTAGATGTACAGTACATAATGTAATGTGTTGTCTATTATCTGTTATCAATTATATAATTATGTAAACAATGTGATAAAAAACAAATCACATAGTACAAGGTGTATTATTTTATTTTTAGAGATCTGCATATATCTGTAACTGAGATCTAACTATAATAAGAAACAACTTGATATTATTAATATCAGTTTTGAATATAGCCATATTCATTATAAATATTAACAATATTAGAGCATTTTTTATTATGATTAAATTTAAATTATAGGTATATATAGATCTTTAAAAATAGAACAATATACTCTTGTACTATAGTTAGAGATTTTTTTATATTTGGAGATATCTAAAGCAAAGTAGATTCTTTATATTTTATTAAATTAACTTTAGTGCTAGAATTAAGATTAGAGTAGGTTTTAGATAGTTATACAGTTGCACTCTTCTAAATATATGCTCTCAAGATATAGCCACTTATTTGTGCAAGTAATACAAATTTTTAAAAAGAAAATAGCCAATTAGAGAATAATTCTACTTTTAAATCCTAATATCCAAAATCTTGATAGCCTATAATCTTGATATGCATAATCTCAAAAAAGACAAAATTCTGACAAGATTAAATTTTGACTAAAACAAAAGCTTGACTGTCAAAATCTTAATATTCAAAATATTAATAGCCAAAATCCTGATAGTCAATATCTTGTTATTTAAAATATTAAACTATTAGTATTTCAGAAGATTAAAACCCTAAAAATCTTCAATGCAAATAAAGCTGTAATCTAATTAGATATAATTAAATAGATATTTAACAAACTGGGTATCAAAATTGTAACTATATAATGTAACAAAAATGCATTGAGCAAATGTGCTATATAGGTGGAGTCAATAAAAAAGAGACAAATTATTTTTAGTATAATTTTTTTAATTTTTAAATTAAAATATCTTAACAACTAATTAAAAAAATTTGCTAAATTTTTTTTTATTTTAATTTTTAGAATTATATAGAATTAAAATAAAAAAAAATTATAAAATTTAATAAGATAATTGCTAAAATATTTAAATCTAAAATTAAGAAAACTTTTATTTAAAAAAAATTTGTCTCTTTTTTATTGACTTCACTTTATATAATTAATGTTGAGGATAATACTGAAATTAGCTAATGCTGAAATTTAGAGTTACCATTTAAATCTATAATATCTACTAAAATTCATATATACTTTTTTACTAACAATACTAACCCTAAATCCTAATCTAATCCTAAAAAAATCTCCTAATGAAAAGGCCTGAAAATTTTTTAAAATTTCATAATAAAATAGGTCAAAATTTCAGTATTATCTGATTTCAGCTTCATCTTTGACAATTAATTTTTGTGTATTATTAGAATTTAATATAGAATGCAATCATGTTTTAGTTATAGAATTATTTTATCCAAACTCTAGATAAATTCTAAAACCTTAATTAAAGATTTAGCTCTATTATTTTTTTAATTATAATTTTTTTACTCTAATATCAGCCTTAATTCTATTTGTTAGATTAAGTTGTTACAATTTCTATTTGGTTTACTATAAAAACTTTTATTACAAAACTTACAAACTTTTAACCAAACTACTGTAGCCCAAATATAATTCAATATCACAGATTAAATACAATTTATCATATTTATTTGATTTATCTAATTTATTGAATTTATCCAATTTATCAAATTTATTGAATTTGTCAGATTTATTGAATTTATCGAATTTGTTAGATTTATCTGATTTATTAGATTTATTGAATTTGTCAGATTTATCAAATTTGTCAGATTTATTGAATTTGTTAAATTTGTTACATTTATTGAATTTATTGGTATTATTAATTTCCTGGGAGCTTAAAAATTACAACAGAGATTCTCTATGAACATAAGATACAGATGGCCCAAAGGGTCATCTGTATTATATAATCATTAGAATCTCTGTTGTAATTTTTAACTCCTTACAGAAAATTCATGAATAATACCCTGCCTTACGTTGTTCATGCCTACCTTTATTATAATTTTTCGTGTGATTATTTGTGACTGAGAATCTTCTTATAGAAGATTTCCAGTCATAATATGATCTTGTAGGAAATTATAATGAAGGTAGATATGAACAACAAATAGTAAGGCAAGGTATTATAGTACCAAATCTTTATTATAAATAAAGAATGCAAAAGCTCTAAAAAACTAAGTCTCACACTACTTACAATTATCATTCTCTAATAAATATTATCTCATTTTATAAAACTCTTAAAACCTTAAATAAACACCACTATAATAAATAATCCAAATATAAATCAATCACTAAGTAGCATAGTAAAAGGTCTTTGTTTGCATAATTGTCTTGCTCATATGACTTTATAGACAATTATTGTTTTTTTCAGTTTATTCTCAATATACTAAGACTTCTGTAGTTGTTGTATTCTGGTTTAGAGATTAAACTATGGTATTGCTATCTAACTCTTTCAACATATCAAGAATAGTTGTAGTAAAATATTTTGTTTTGGTTTGAAATCAAGTAGAAGGTCTTAGCTGTGGTTTTTGAGTTAAAATTATTGTAGATAAAAACTATAAATGCTAGTATATATTAACAAGGATCAATATAAGCCAAAAGAAGTTATACTTACAATCTAAATCACTCTTGCCCAAATCTAATTGACTAAGCTGATTATAGGTTATACAATATCTAGATTCGATTAGTGACTAATTTGTCATTTTCTGGTAGCAATAGTTAAACTTATTGTAAAAAATTTTGCTACAAAAATTTAAAACCTATTATGATGATATAATGTATATCGTCAAAGTTAAGTTAGTTTGTAGTTAAAATTATAGTTTTAAATTCTATATTGATTTATTGTAAAAAATTTTAGTATGAACTTGTCATAATATATACAGTAGTTTGTATTAAAATTACAGTCATGAATTCTATCAAAATTTGCTATAAGAATTTATTGTAAAATTTGAGCTATTGCATTATATATAGTATATAGTTGAGTTAGATAAATTAGAATTAATAAGTATGATTTTAATTATAAAAATTTTGTTAAACTTACTATAGCAGTATATCAGAACTAATTGCTCTATAATTTACTATAAAAAATTGTTACAAAATTTGCAGGCTATTGTAATAATATATAGGAATTAATTTGTATTAGAAATAACAGTTGTAATTTTTATTGTAAAAAATTTATTACAAGACTTTATACTTGCTATTGTAATATATAGTTGAATTGGTTTGTATTGAAATAAATATGATTTTACTATAGCAATTTTGTTACAAAACTTACTAGCTATTATAATATACAGTATTTTTGAGTTAAAATTAATAGTTGTAATTTCTATTATGATTTTTTGTAAGAAATTTTGTTTCAAAAATTCAAGTAACAAAGATATAATCAAGATTGAGTTTGTGCTTTATTATAATTTATATAAAAAAAAATTTAGTATATACTGTATATATATATATATATATATATATATACCAAATTTAATTATAGTGGTTGTGATTCTAAGTAAAATATAAAAATTACAGAGTCACAATCTTGATCATAACTTGCTTATTGATATATTAGTTTTAATATTTTGATTATGTTTTTGTATAACCAATCAAATGCAATAAAGTATATATTGGCTTTATTGATAGATCAACATAAATTACAATAGTATTATAATCGCTAAAAAACATTATAATTATTAAATAATCTGGATGGCAACAAATCTGAATAAAAAGGATAAAAAATGGAAAATCTAGAAATTTACTGTTTATACAGAGATAAGAAATTTTTTATATTGTGTATTGCTACAATTAATATATATATATATATATTGTTAATCTAAATTTTTTTATAAATGATAATAGCAATAAAAGCAAATAAAATTGAATCATTTCAAAAAATCAATTCAATTTACCTAACATATACTATACAATAGCAATTATATAGTATACAATTCTATCTAAGAATTCTTTTAATGAACAATTATTCTAATCATTCATAATAGATATAATTCTTTTCTCTTTTTTGATTAAATTTATTTTTTGCTTGGAACAGGACTTACTATAGAAAATATAATTAATCTGATCCTCAACAACCTGCTACTTTTTTTGCATTTTTTGAATTATGGAATAGACAACAATATGAAAATCACTAGCTAA
Organism: Dentiscutata heterogama; assembly: GCA_910591775.1. Classification (NCBI taxonomy): domain Eukaryota; kingdom Fungi; phylum Glomeromycota; class Glomeromycetes; order Diversisporales; family Gigasporaceae; genus Dentiscutata; species Dentiscutata heterogama. Next base: position 7,824 of record CAJVPU010000950.1, on the reverse strand, counting down.
TATTGTCTAATGATTATATCAACCTTCAACTGCATTTTAAGTTTTAGGAATACCTAGACCCAAAGACTCATATACTGACTATAATTCAGGTAGAAAGAGAGATGCAGTATGAATCTCCTGACTATTTCACAATTCCCATTTAACTATATTAAGAATATATGTTTTCTCAAACCATAAGTCCAAATTGTTTGCTTTTTCAGACATTTCTAGTTTTAGCATATTAAATGCACTTGGAATTTTCTGAGAAAGTAGAAAAGCCAAAGTAAATAAATATTTTATTTTAAGACTGAACCATGTATTAGTTCTGTATAAACCTGCATTGTATTATGTAATAATTAGTCAGATTATTAGAAATTTTTTAATTAGGGTATGAATCATGAATATTTGTAAATTATATATAAAACAATTTTTTTTAAATTATTTATAACCAAAAAAATTTTATAACATTACTGTATAAGTAAAAGCTAATTTTATTTGCTAATCTGTAATGTTGTATTCTTTTCCATTCATTCTATTCTAAATTAAAAAAGCATGTTTTATTAGTAACTCTAGAGAAGGCATATTGTGATGTATTAATTGCTACAAACTTAAAATCAGTAATAATTTTTAGAGGATTTAAATCAATTTTATTCTCATTAGCAAAGTTAACTAAACTCTCAAATTACCAGTCATACTGCTCCTCAGATTTATATAACATTAATGAATAGACAAAAGGAAGAATTTAGAAATTATCTGTAGTACTAACAGATACATGAATAGTATATAATTAGCAAAATATTGTAGTATAGTTTTAAAGATCCTATCTATTATGCAAAATAGTGCATGAGATAAGTGTCGAATATTTTTAACCATAATGAATACAAGAATTTGACTTCTCCCAACTAATCAGTCATTAATCAAAAAAAGATTACTATTTAGAGTAATTTGAAGAGGCTGTAGAATACTAAATTTTGTAATATTTCATAGTTGTGTTAGTAACTCTATTTTTCTAACATGATGAATTTTTTTATACTAAGTATTTACTGAAAGAAGATAAGATCTAACTTCCTCAGATATGCTAATAACAGCATTTTGGATAATTTTTGCAGGCTTATTTTTCATTGCCCAAGCTTGTTGTTTAACTTGGTGAACAACTTTAACAACTTCAGCATCTTGTACTTCGGGTACATATTTGTAGTTGTTGGTAAAGTGTACAAGGTAATGCTTATTGTCAATTAAATATATAACTGCCTACTCTTGTACTCATGGGATTTAACTTTGTCACAACACGATTAGACTCCTTTATTATCAGGTATTCATAAATATTAAGTTTTTTATTTTTTTTTTATAAAAGTACAGTTTTACAGATTTTATTCATTTTTACAATAAGATTTGTATTAAAAAAATAGAAAAAAATTTAATAGAAAAAAAAATTAAAAATTTTTACAACCAAAAAATTGATATTTTATAATTCAAAAAAAGGTTTTTATAAGTAACATTTTTGATTGATTATGGTATTATTACATATAAGTTTATTTAATTAAAAGCAAATTTAATATTTTTATTGTCAAATTACTAATGATCAAATTGATATATTAAAATTTACAATTAAGTTATGTTATTACATTATATATAAATATAATTATTAACTGATATAAGATAAGATATATTATTTATTTTTATATTTCTAGAATTGTATTGTTTTAAAAGTTTGTAATTCTAATAAATAGTATTATTTTTGTTATACTAAAAAGATAATATATATTAATCAAGAACAAAAAAAAAGATTAAGTTGTATATTGTAACTATTATAAGAGAGAGCTTGATATTAAAATGGTTATATGAATTAGACAATAAATTATAGTATTTAGATATTTATAATATATTAGGCATTTATTATAAAAGAATATAAATATATATGATCTTTATTTATAAAAGAATTTGGAAGAGCAAATGTTATCTTTAACTAAGGATAAAGACACACTCTTATATATATTCTAATTTTACAGATAGTTAATATTAGGATCTCAATACTTATGCTATAGATTTCATATTTGCTCAAGATACAATTATCACAAGTTTATACAATTGTGTATATGTGCTATTTGAGCATAAATGTTTTTGCATGAATTAAGCTACCAAAAACTATAACAGTACAATTATAGAAGGTGAGTGACAACTTAAAAAATTAGACAAAAATACAGAAGTAAAAAAACACAGAAAAAATTAATCATTATAGTATAAGTAGCAAGATGCTTTAATATTTTCACATTTTTTTTTACCTTTTTTTTTTATTTTTAACTTTTATTTTTTAATTCTTTATTTGATCATGATGATGCTCAAGCATCACAGTTATAATGATATTTATAGAATTAAATACTTGTGTATATTTTTCATAATGTTTGCTATACTATCTAAAAAAATCTAATAAAAAAATTTCTTTATAATCAACTATTAAACTTTCAACTTTAGTTATATTAGCTCCTCTTTTTAATGATTTTAACAATTTAAATTTTTTTATTATCTATCAATATAAAAAAATATCTAACCAAGCCTTTTAGTTTTAGATCTTTCTTATTGAGAAGATTTTAAATTTAAATAAGTAAAAAATAGATTATTATAGTTTGGTTAAACATTAAAAGAATTTTGTAATTTACTTCAGCTATTAAGTAAGATATTTGAGAACATCTTAGGGAACTAACTCTTATTATGTAAATATAGCACCTTCCTCTCTGGGGTGAAATTAATTCCTAGAGTATCAGAATTAGAAAAATTGTTGGCCTAGAGGAGGGGGGGCTATATTTATGTAATAAGTGATAGTCTCTTTATATCAATATTTTCTACTCTCACTATAATATAATAATTTTTCAGAATAATTTAAAATTTTAACTATTGTAAAAATTAGATTTTTTAGCATAATTAATTTATTATTATATATTGAAAGTAATATATATTGTCTATATAGAATGCTATTATTTGTTATATTTATTAACTACTATTTGAGTAGAGATGGATTAGCTTGTTCTAATCAGTTTTGAGTTCAATTTTTTTTTACATTAATATTATATATATGAGAACCTCTATAGCAAAACAAACCAGTAAGCAAAAAATTTTGATTTTGTAATTTTATAAAAATTGCATTTCTAATACTTTAATTCTTTGAGAAATTAGTTTTTTAAAAAAAAATTTTTTTTGCCCACTGGTTTGTTTTGCTATGGGGGTTCCCATATATTAAAGTTTAAAAATATTATCTATATTCTAAGCATGACTAACTGTGTTGAATTCTTTGTTATATATATAAAGTTTCGATAATAATTATTAACTATTATTTAGACTTAAAAGTATTTATATTACAAAGTCACAATTTTTGATACCCAGTTTGTTAAATATCTACTTAATATTAAACATATATCCAATGATTAATTTTTTCTGTATCACTTTACTTTCATATTTGTATATTTCTTTAAGTTGTAATATACTTTCTATAATTGTACTATTATAGTTATATTAATCTTGCTTTGTAGTATTAGGTATTATTATATGACTGAATTCATGCAAGAGCATTTACATTCTAAATAACATATATATGTGATTGCATAAACTTGTAATTATTATACCTTGATCAAATGCAAAATCTATAATATAAGTATTAAGATTTCTATATTGACAATCTGTAAAATTAAAATATATAAAAGGGTATGTATTCTTCCTTAATTGAGAGTAATATTTACTTTCCCAAATACTTCTATAAATAAAGATCTTATAAATTCATATTCTTTTATAATAAATGCTTAATAGGAGAGGGGTGGCGACCTAGTGTAGTGGTCTAGTTGTCACCCTCTCCAAGTGGCAGGTCTAGAGTTCAAATTCCATGGACGACGAATTTTGAAAAATAGCCTGTGTTATGGTTTACGGTTGTCGATTATCGGTTGGATCTAGAAATCTGTAATCTTGGTTATACTATCTAGTTATAGGAGCTTTGGTACAATAAATCTGAGGAACCAGAATAACCAAAAACCCATTTGGCAAGTTCTGAGTTTGGAGATAGTAGTGATCTATGACGGTATCACAGGAGGGCTGAATTCGAACTGGGGCCCAAGATCAGAGAACTGAGCAACCAGGTCCTTGGCAGAGAACACACCAGCTGAACCGCCAGGTTGTCGCACCAGAGGAAAAGGACATACGCTCTGAAAGTATGGATCAAGGAGGGGCATCCTTCAGGCACCTAAAGCCTGTGCAGACCAACCCATCCGGGTTGTCAGCTGGAAGTAAGAGAGGAACCAGTAAAGAATCCGGGTAAGAAGACGATCTAAATGTGGGGTACTGGGGTTGCTAGGAACCAAAATGAGGGCAAGGAGTACGTAATGGGCGCCTAGTTAGGAAGGTTGGTACTTGAGAAACGTCTGTAGAATGGCAGCACCCCAAAAGGTGGTGTAAGATATGAATACGGAATGGCAGGTCAATATGTATTAATTAGGAAGAAGTTATAGAAACAAGCATGTGAATACATGTATGGGACATGTACCACTATGTTAGATTTACCTCAAGAATAGTTAAGTGTCCTAAGGTAGGATGCGAAATCTATATTGGGTGATACCAAAATCTAGCGTATGAATAGTGAGGAAACCTATTGAATTAGAGGGCTGATGGAGGTAGTTAGAACCAGATGGTTTAAATGAGTACCCCCCCTAGTTGGGGTGCAGGTACGGCAGATAAGTGTAAAACCTTCGGGTGGACTACTTAAATAGGCACTCAAAAGGTGCACGTGTGGCTTGATATACCATCATTGTAATTACATATAAAACTTTGTTTATACTCTAATAAAAAGTTCCCCAGACCAAAGAGGTCACTTTAATACCAAAAAAAAAAAAAATAATAATACTAATTTGGATTTTATGCCAGGTAAACTTGATAGATTCATTAGTAACTACAGAGGTACCCAAGAAATTCGTGCCAGATTTTGTCAATCATTGGTTACGTGTCAGTATGGAATACAATTTTCAGCTTAAGATCCTATTAATAAATTTGAAAGTTTTCTAAAACTTCTAGCAATAATTTCTCAATAACTACTTTATCAAATTTGTAATTTTTTTTTATTTTAATTCTAAATATCTGTAGAATTGAAATAAAAAAAAGTTCATTAAGTTTTGTTTAGTAGTTGTTAAGAAATTATTATTAAAAGTTTAAAAAATATATATATATCTTTGAAAATAAAATTAGGTAAAATCTTTCTTTGAATTAAACAAAAATTTTTGACAACCAACTATTAGAATTTGTTAATTTTTTTTTATTTAATTCAATGAATCCATAAAATTAAAATAAAAAAGAGTTGATCAAATTTGAATAGTTGGTTGTTGAGAAATATTCATTAAAAGTTAAAAAAAAATTGACTGCAGCTTTTTTTTTTAAAACATTTAAACTTTAAATGAAGATTACTCAGCAATTATCTAGTCAAATTTGATCGAATTTTTTTTATTTAAATTCTATATATTTTTAATTAAAATAAAAAAAAATTAGTTGAATTTGAACAAATAGATGCTGAGTAATCCTTATAAAAGTTTAGGAGCCAATAAAAAAAAAAAGCTGCAGCAAATTTTTTTTAAATTTTAACAAATATTTCTCAACAACCAGCTATTCAAATTCGATCAACTCTTTTTTATCTCATATGCACACATTCTATATACTTTATACATTTGGTATGCAAGAGTTTATATCCAACCAATTAACATAGCATTTTCTAAATACAAATTTTAATATGCAAAGAGAAAATTTCAAGTTATTCATATTGCTTATTTTTTTTTTTTTTATTAAGCAGTCCTGCCTTTATTCATGTGAACTGTTATATAATTTATATACAATTTGTACTAAATTCTTACAACCTATAGCTTATTTCAATAAAGACTCACCAGAGATAAAACCCAATGCAACCTGCCATAACAACTATTAACCTCTTGCAGGATCCTTAACTTGCTAAGGATTTCATATTAGAATGATACTTCCTTTAATTATTAGTAGATGTTGTATGTCTTGTCAGAACCACCTATCTTCTTTTAAAACTTTTCCCACCTAGGTCCGGGCAGAATAGTTTATCTTTTATATTTGTATAAGGGAAGAAAATAAATGCCATATTTACAAAAGAAAAAAAGATTTAGGGAAAGAAAAGAATATATAGAAGAAAAGCGAGAAAAAAAAAAAAAAAATAACCTAAAAATAGTTCGATCATAAATGGACAAAGATGAGAAAAGCAAAAAAAAGATTGGTAATTCTAATATATTTCTAGTAGAAAATAAAAATAAAAGAGAAGGGAAAGGGAAAACAAAAGAAATATAAAAACAAGAAATGTACAGTGTGTAGTGGCTTTGGTAACCTAAAAAATTATATAATACTAAGTATTGAAGTCTCTACATCATCTATAACTACTATTTCATATGTAATCGGTATACATATTGTTTATTTCAGACATGTGTAGAGATTAATACGTGACTCCTAGTTTCCCGATTTGGATTGTGTAAGCACTATTGATCAATTGAAGAGGGCAAACCAAATTGCCTACTTTTTGTCGAAAAACCTTTGAAAGGTAGCAGATTTGAATATTAAATAGCTAACAGAAGCTCTGAGCAAAGAAAAGCTTAAAAACTAGGCAAGATTTTGTATAAAGAGTGGTGACAAAAAATTAAAAAACTAGAAGAGGCTGAAATCAAAAAAAGTATAGAAGAAAGATATAACTATATTGTATCCAACTAGAGAAAAATGCTAAATAGCCTTCTCAACTACCTATATAGGCAGATTAAAATAGACAGAGTAGTCAGAGTAATAAAAGATGAGACCGAGCTTGTACAGAAGCCAAAAGAAGTACTCAATGAAGTTAAAGAGCATTTTGAGAAATAGTTTTAATAAAGATTTACAATACAATTAAATGAGATAATATTCAGATAGAAAAACTAGTATGCTTCAAGAGAAGATATAGAAGAGATCTGGTATAAAAATACTTTAAACAACATTATACTAAGTGAATAGAAACAAGCTCTTGATTAAGTCAAAACCAAGTCAGCCTCAGATATATCTAGCATTATATATCCTTTTATTAAAAATGTTAGTGCATATTTAAAAAACATCTTTATCTACCTGGTATCCAAATATATTTAAGAAGACAGCATATCAAAAAAATAAAAACTAAATATACTTTACCAATTCCAAAAACAGAAAAATAGTGCTACAAATTAAACAATATGTGACCAATTTTCCTACTTGAATCATTTTAAAAAATGGTTGTTAGAGTAGTTACAAATAGATTGACCAAAGCTATAAAAAGCAAGAATATATTAAAGGGCAGAAACTTTGCAAATCTTCTAGAAAAGAGCATAGCAATATCAATACATCTCTTAAACTGCCTTATAGAAGAGACAAAAGAAAAAAAGAAGAAACTGTGGCTTATGTTCTAGGATATAAAAAAGGCCTTTGATTTGGTGGGGCTTGTAATACTAAAGCTAGCACTACTAAAAATTAAGATCTCTAAGACTCTAATATGTTTTATTATTAATCTCTTTAAAAATCATAAAATAAAGATTATAACAAGCTATAAAAACTCTTCCCAACGATCCCTTGTACCAAAATCACAACAAACTTTTTTTTCAAAAAAAACAGTAAACTATGGTAGAAAAGAAGAAAATAAGACTGGTCAAAACCATAAACCGGCACATGTTATTTAGAGATAGTTCTCATATGCTACCTGCTAACAGGCCTAGAGCTTATCACTCACCGTGAGGATGGCACTTGTTATTTAGAAGTAGTTCTCATACGCTACTTGCTAACAAGTTCAGGGTTTATCACCTACCGACAAGAAAA
>CAJVPU010000949.1:0-14641 GCA_910591775.1 Dentiscutata heterogama | reverse complement strand
AAGTTTTATTTAAATATTTTAGCATTTTAAAAAAGTAAATCAGAGCTAAAAAAGTGCAAAAACGCAGGCAAATTTGCTTGTGTTGGTTTACATATTAAGGGATAATATTAATATTGGGTAAGGGTGGAAGTATAATGGGGTGTTTAATTGCTGTGGAGTACAGAAGGTCAATGTAGATGGCATTGAGTTTAAGTTGTTTGTTGGCTGTTTTTCTACCTAGGAACTGTGTGGATAGAATTGTAGAAACTTCTATAATACAATAGTTAGCTAGCCGGTTTGAGTTAAGACTACAACCTAGGCATGGTGAACATATAATTGATGGGAGAGGGTAAGACAAATAGTGATTTGTATTGATATTGTGTTGCCAGTGTGTAATAGAGACCATATTGGTTTGTAGAAACTTTTTTCTTATTTGCCTAATGATAATTTCTTCTTGTTGATATGTAAGGATCCATAGTTTTAGTTTTTTAGAGATACTGTTGGGTTGATATGCAAAGGAGTTGGTGCCTGGTAGTTGAAACTGTGGTAGTAGAGTTCTATGGATGGGTTATCTAATATTAGCTCTTCAAGCTGAGTGAACCACCCAGGTCTTTTCCCTTTGGGCAAATATAAGAGTTTGGGTGAGATATGTTGCTATTCTAGTAGGTGCTCATTATCTGCTGAGCATTGCTGTTCTAAGTAGAGAATATGTTTGCATCAGAGCTGCTGTTTGAATACTTTGTATTTAATATTTGTGTTTAGTATTGGCTCTAGCGATGTGTTGCTATCTTGAATTACTTGGGGCCAAGCATTGTTAGGATTTGCTACGATACTAATGCCAGCTTGTTGTATCAGCTGGATTATTTTGTACGTAGTAGTATTGTAGTTAGGGCCATCTATATCTTGTGAGGGGTGCTGGAGTATACTAATAGCTGACCAGAGATTATTCTGTAGTTGCTGAAGTCTGATGTGAGTGGTGGTGCCTAGTGTAGAGCTGTTATTTACTCTAAGCAGGAAGTTATTAGCATGGTGTTGAAGCTGAATATCCCAAATGTTGTAGATATTATAAATTCTGTGATTGAGTAGTGTACTGTTTGGAGTAGAGCAGGAGAGGTGGGCTTTGTGTTTGGCGATTGAAAGGTACTTCCCCAAGATCTTTATACATGTAGATTGTGGGATAACGATATTGTGAATCCTGTATTCGATTGTTGGAATCATGACTGTATTGATAACATGCTTGTCTATTATTTTTTTGGTATTAGCTATATGTACTAAGTTTAGAGCCTCTTCTTGAATAAGTTTGATTTGTTGGGTATGTTTGTTATTAAGAGTGAGCCAACATCCAAGGAATTTAAATGGCTGGTTGTTGAAAATTGAGGTAAGGTTTGTCTCCATAAAAGATATATTGTCTGATAGCTGCTTGGATATATTTATATTCTAGGAAAGAAGCTATAGTTAGTTTGAATTGCAGATTACATCTTTAATAATATTGTTAAGAATATAAATAAGTATTGAAGTAGAGTTGCTAGGAAGTGCAATGAAGTTAAATAGTAATAAGATATTGTGTTGAAAGAAAGTAAAATTAAGGCAATTTGTATGGAGTTTAGTATATAGCTTTTTGATATATTCAACTAAACTAATAGGTCAAGTATTGGATAAGTTTTTATTAAAGATAGGTTTTTTGAAAATAGAAAATATATATCCTTCTTTCTATTATTTAAGTATAGTTTAGAAACAAAGATAGTAGTTAAAAAGAGATATTATAGTAGTAATGAAGTTAGAGCCTGTATGTTTAAGTATTTCATAACTAATGCCAGATGGGCCACAAGCTTTATATTAGGAAGTTGGTTAATAGTTGAGATACCTTTATTTTCTGTGAAGTTGGACAGGTATAAAAATACCAAGAAGAGTTAATATTTGGTTTAGAGTTGTATTCAGTAAGCAATTAGGAATTAAAAATAGAGTTAATATACTAGAAGGCAGTTTAGTTATTGAAATGCTGTTAGATATGAGATTTAATATCTGTAGAATAGTAATAATATTATTATTAAGTCAAATATTTTAAAATTTAACTGAATCTTTGTGTTTGTTAAGAATACTATTGATTATAGAGATAGAATGAGTTTGGAGTTTAAAATATTTTTTATCAATAGCTGTAATAATTTGGTATCTAATTTTTTTAATGTTCTTTATATTTCAGGCATGGTAGAGTTTTTTTTACTTGAAGTTAGTATTAGTAATCCAAGAGATAAAGGGTTGTATATTTATAGAAGTGTAGAGATATTCAAGTTAAAAAGATTAATTGAGAAGGAAGATAGAGGTATTAAGATATATAGAAATAGATATGTAGTATTTTAGAGCATTTTTCATTTGTTGAATAATATTGCCAAGTTTTTTAAGACTAGAGTGTAAATGAGTAGCTTTAAAATAGAATATATGTTAAAAATTATAAGCAGTGAATTTTTTATTGAGAATATATTTAAGAGTAGCAGTAATTATACTATTGTAAATTTTGTGCTAAGTAGTTTTAAAAGATTCTGCAGTGTTGGTTGAGGAGAGTGTATAGTTAGCATAAAGGTTGGTATTAACTTGGTTAGAAAATTCTTTCTACAGTCTAGTATTTATATTGTAGTTGAAGATTCTTTGATGTGTATATGTTTTATATCAATATTGGCCATGTAAAGCATAAAGAAAAGACTAGCAAGAGATGAGAATTTTATAGTTACTAAGTAAGCTTTTGTCTATATTGCTAGTATTAAAGGAAGTAAGATAAATTAAAATCATATAGTAGGCCTAGATAAAATCAATTTTACTACTATATCTAAAGCTATGCTATGTAAAAGAAGAAAAGTTAGTATGTGTAGCTAGGTTATATATATTGTTGTAGGTGAGAAATTAAAGAAGTTTATATTTAATAAAAGATAAGTAAGTATTGTTATTAGAAGCATTAAAGTCTTCAAGTATAATAAGAATAAATTAAGAGTATAAGTTTTTTAAAGCTATTAAATAATTGTATTTTGGATTTGAAGTTGGGTAAAAGAGTTATTACTAGGAAGATAGATTGAAATAATATAGAATTTAAAGTCATGTTTGAAAAGCAAATTGATTAAAATAGTATAACTAGAAATATAAAAGATGTTATATATATAGATTAGAGAGTTATATATCATGATAGAAGTTTTTACTTTTTAGGTGTGGCTAATATTGTAGAGACCACCCATGATCTAGTTACCTACACCTTTTATATCTTATCCCCAGATCTTAGATATGTAGAAGACATTTGTAGATTTGTGTTGTATTTTAAGTATTTTGTATTTATAAAGCTTAGTGCTTATTTTAGATTTGGTTTTATATATAATTTTAATAGATGTGTATAGTTATATATAATTCTACTCTATATACTATAATAATCCTTATATAAATTTATCATGGGTTTACACTAACTATTTTTAACAATATTTAAAGATATATCTATTATACTAGCTTGTATTTCTCTATTTGTCTAATCAAGAACTCTCTGCAGTTATGATCTTTTGATAATAGGCACTATATTTATAATTTGCAAGTAGTCTTTCTAATTAATAGCTTCTTGTCTTATTATAATATAGATCTAAACAGATCTACTACTAGCATCATTTGGTTTTAACCAGAATTGACAAAGTTTACTCTAGCATTAACCCAATTAGGTTGGCATACCAATTAAAGTATCTACAAAGTTTTTGAGTTTTCAACAATTATCATCAGTAGGAATCAAACCTTAGACCTTGTTCACTTAGAGAGTAACAACTCTACCACTTCACTAAGTTGCCACATCTTGTTTATTAATTTTGATAAATTATACTATAATTTAATTATATTTGTAAAGGCTTGAATACTCTGTATAATATTTAAAGATTTACTATATTTAATAATTACATTAAATTTTTTTTTATTACTGTCCAGAGCAAAGCATAGGACTTATACTTCTATATTTAGTGATAACCAAAACTATATTTTTAATATGTTTATATCAAAATTATCAAAAATCTAGTGTGGTATTTTCTATCTGTAACATTCTAAAAAATCTGATCTGCAACATATACAAACTAGATTTTCAGGGGTTGAGGCAATTAATTAAATATTTTAGCCTCCAGACTTATACTGGTTTTCAGTTTCTAGTTAAATAGTTTAAGACAACTAATTATTAAAAAGTTTATCAAGATATATTATAGTATTAATAGTATAGCATATAATATAAGAGAGTAGTATCTAAGTTTTAGATTATTTTTTATATTTTAATACAAATTAACATAATAATAAGAGAAAATTTATATTAAGAAAAAGTTAATAAATGCTTTTTATATTTAGTTCTTTATTAGTTATATATACAAGTATCCTATATATAGTACTTATATATAGATTTTATTTTGTCATAAAATAACTATAATAAAATTACTAACATACTATTTTATTTCTTAGAAAAAATTTTTGTAACAAAAATTTTTTATTTTTTTTTTAGCTTTTTGGTTAATATTTACTACTTATTAATAACTATTATCCAAAATTCAACTATGGGGCTTTTTGCAAGTATGGTTTAATTAAATAGTATATTGCTATCTTGAATTAGTTATAGCCATGCTTAATTTGGGTTTATATTTATGCTAATAATAGCTTGTTGTAATATCCACATTATCTTGAAAATAGTAGTATATTTATTGAGTCTATTTATAGTAGGCTGAGAATGTTGAAGTAGTATTTTGCATCTAATAATTTAATTTTAATTTCAAAAGTTGAAGAATGTTATCAAAATAGGTTTGGAATAGCAAGAGACTTAAAGAAAGTAAATATTGTATTAAAAGTAAATTTTAATTTGAGTCTAAAATTTACTTAGATAGTTTGTAATGCAGCACAGCCAATTTATAGTATAAGATTAGCTCAACTCAAAAAATATTAATTTTAAAATTAGCATTATAGTCAAAATAGGATTTTAAACAAGATAGAGTAATAAACCAAAGCTTTAAATATATATATTAAACACAAAGAACAATATCATAAACAAAGAGTTTTAGATGTTTAAAAAAAAATCATTCAATTAATAAACCTCGGTAGCATTACACTGCAACGCATTAATTACAATACTTCATAACAATTTGGTGGATTTGAAAGGTTTCTTTTATTAAAATTTCTCAATTGTATCTATTTATGATATATTTAAGATTTTGCATATAAGATCAATTATTAGTAAAAACATTTGAGGTGTTGGAGCAAGGTCAAATTCCACAAATCTACCAAATTGATATATCATTAATAAATTCAAATACTGTTTTGTATCATCGATTTGAAAAAAATATTTAAAATATAATTAAGTTTATTTATTATTAGATTGAATTTATGACTTTAAATCAGACTTTCAATCGTCAGACAACTATACAATAATACCGTTATTGCATAGGGTTAGTTTACACTATCTTATATTTTTATAAATCACATGCCAGCTACGTGTAACATTTGATTGGCTGATTCTCGCAAATTTTACATCTGCATGTGATCATAAAAATATTGAAAAAATATGATTAATATCCTAACTAGGCACTTGAGCTGCTTAAAGGGAGTTAGAGATAAGTGTACGTACTATACCTGATATTGTAGTATGCAGTACAAGGACCTCATGTTATAATTAGGCTTCATGGTTGCGATAGCAATGCAAGGACCTCATGTTGTAATTAGGCCCTATATCTGCCGCAGGCAATGCAAGAACATCATGTTAGGTGATTGAGCCCCCATAAAAAAAAAAGCAAAATTTTTTAAGATTTTGTTCGGATTTTTATTACAAAAAATGCTCATTTTTTTAAAATAATAATACGAACAAAATCTGAATAGAATTTAGACTTTTTTTTTTATTATAGTTCCAAAGATATAATAGCAGTAAAGGATCTCACATTGTGATTAGGCTCCAGGCTGCAAGGACCTCATGTTGTGATTAGTCTCTATGGCTGTCGCAGGCAGTGCAAGAGCCTCATGTTTGATGATTAAGCACCTTAGTTATGATAGCAGTGCAAGGATCTTACGTTGTGATTAGGCTCCATAGGTGTGATAGCATTGCAAGGATCTCATGTTGTGATTAGGCTCTATGGCTCATGTTTGGCGATTAAGCTCCGCAACTATGATAGCAGTACAAGGACCTTATATTAGGCTCCGTGGCTACGATAGCAATGCAAAGGAACTCATTTGTGATTAGGCTCTATGGCTGTCACAGGCAGCGCAAGAACCTTATTTTTGGGATTAAGCACCGCAAATACGATAGCAGTGCAAGGACCTCATATTGTGGTTAGGCTCCGTAGCTGCGATAGATTCAATTAATTAAAATTCAATTAAATAGAAACCAACAATAACATTCTCATATGGTTAAATGTATTGCATAGTTTAAAAATTTTTTTGAACCAAAAAAAACTTTTATATAATCTACCCTAAGCCATACCTAATTAAAAAAACAAAATAATAATTATAAAGCTTTCCTGCTAAACACATATAATATAGTCCATGAATATTTTATTTCAATTTTGTTATATCTACAATTTACAAATTAGAAGAATAGAACCTATAAAGCACAGAACAATTGACGAAGTAATAGAATTTAAATGGTGCTGATATTATGTAATAAGACACATGAGCGATAAACATTACTATTTTTAGCACAAAATAAAGTTTCATAGCAATGCATGCCGATACCGATACATCAAATTATGGAATCAAAAGTTGATTTACTTATTGAATCTTATAAAAACAACCCGAATACGATAAAAAAGATTTGGGGCATGATCAGAACGATCAGATCAGAACGTTCAGATAGATCAGATAGATCAATAAGATGTGATATTATAAAATTTTTATACAAAAATCATCTCCGTTTTAGTCTAAAAGGAAATGTGGCGGATCACAAGTGAGATTGCAACCAATAAATAAGATGCCTAACGCTAATCATAAACTTTATTAGAAACGATCTACTGCATGTCGACAAAGAAAGATTAGAGGGGGGATAATTTGTCTAAAAGTGTTACAATATGGGCTTGGTGCTGCAAAAAGGGGGAACTCGAAAAAAACAAAAGATCTTCAGAAAATCAATTTTTATGTTGTTAATTTATAATAAATCCTAAGAAAATGCAAATTTTAAAGAGCTATACTGCAAAATTTTATTAATACAACTGCCTTTTTGTTTTAAGTAAAAAATGAACCTAATATTATTTTAAATTGATTTGTGTAAAAATAAAATTTGTCAATTTCCTCCCTTTTTGTAGCACCAAGCCCATATGTATGCTATAATAAATAAATGTAGTACATTGATAACTTTAATAAATTTGACGTACGTACGTACGTATGTACGTATCACTATCCACACTCTTCTTGCGTCAAAATGTCAAATTACAACAATCAATATTTAAAGCAGTCAGAAAAGGTCGACAATTCATCAGATATCACACAAATAGCAAACAATGTTACCCAATTGAATTTAAATGATAATAGTTTACAGGATTTTTCACAGGATTTTCTAAATAAAATTATTGAGGAAATGTTTAATCTTTGTAATGAAGAAATTTCAAAAGGCAAAAATCCTTTTTCGATTTTTGATACATTAGAACAATTTCTAATAAAGAAGAACCAAAATCCTAATGATATTATCAAGTTTTGCCTATATGATGAAACCAATCCTAAAATACAATTCGCTCTTGCAAGTTGCTATTGTTATGGTAAATGGGTTGAAAAGGATGAATATAAGGCATTCATTTATTATCAAAAATCTGCAGAGATGGGTGACGCAAGCGGAACATTAAGTGTTGGAAATTGTTATGAAAAAGGAATTGGAGTTGAAAAGGATGAACATAAGGCATTCATTTATTATCAAAAATCTGCAGAGATGGGTAACGCAAGTGGAACATATAATGTTGGATATTGTTATCGAAATGGAATTGGAGTTGTAAAGGATGAACATAAGGCATTCATTTATTATCAAAAATCTGCTGAGATGGATCATGTTATTGGAACATATAATGTTGGATATTGTTATCGAAATGGAATTGGAGTTGAAAAGGATGAACAAAAGGCATTCATTTATTATCAAAAATCTGCAGAGATGGGTCTTGCTATTGGAACATATAAAGTTGGATATTGTTATCAATATGGAATTGGGGTTGAAAAGGATGAAAATAAGGCATTCATTTATTATCAAAAATCTGCAGAGATGGGTGACGCAATCGGAACATTAAATGTTGGATATTGTTATTTTAATGGAATTGGAATTGAAAAGGATGAACATAAGGCATTCATTTATTATCAAAAATCTGCTGAGATGGGTGACGCAAGCGGAACATTAGGTGTTGGAAATTGTTATGAAAAAGGAATCGGTGTTGAAAAGGATGAACATAAGGCATTCATTTATTATCAAAAATCTGCAGAGATGGGTAACGCTGGTGGAGCATATAATGTTGGATATTGCTATTATGAAGGAATTGGAGTTGAAAAGGATGAATATAAGGCATTCATTTATTATCAAAAATCTTCATAGATGGGTGACGCAAGCGGAACATTAATTGTTGGAAATCGTTATGAAAAAGGAATTGGAGTTGAAAAGGATGAACATAAGGCATTCATTTATTATCAAAAATCTGCAGAGATGGAACATCCTACTGGAACATATAATGTTGGATATTGTTATGAAAAAGGAATCGGAGTTGAAAAGGATGAACATAAGGCATTCATTTATTATCAAAAATCTGCTGAGATGGGTGACGCAAGCGGAACATTAATTGTTGGAAATTGTTATGAAAAAGGAATCGGAGTTGAAAAGGATGAACATAAGGCATTCATTTATTATCAAAAATCTGCAGAGATGGGTCTTGCTATTGGAACATATAATGTTGGATATTGTTATCGAAATGGATTTGGAGTTGAAAAGGATGAACATAAGGCATTCATTTATTATCAAAGATCTGCAGAGATGAGCGACGCTAATGGAATATTTGCACTTGGTAACTGTTATACGTATGGAATTGGAGTTGAAAAGGATGAACATTTGGGATTCATTTATTATCAAAAATCTGCAGAGGTGGGGTGTGTAGGTGGAATGTCGTCAGTTGCAGAATGTTATAGAAATGGAATTGGAATAGCCAGAGATTTACATAAAGCCAAATACTGGTATCAAAGGTAAATTTTAATTTGAATTTTAATTATTTGCATGAGTATCGTGACGTTCTGCGATCAATTATATGTTATGATCAGGTGTAATTAAAATAAAAAATAAAAATAAAAATTTAGGTCGGGTTAATATTTTGAAAAAATTTTGAAAAAATTTTGAAAAGATAATTTTATAAATAATTACATCTGATCTTGTGATAGGTATATGTCGCCAGGATACTAAATTACATTATATACATATTCTATATATTTAAATTTCCGATTAGGGAAAAGGATTTAACATCAAGTATTATCATAATTAATTATAATTATATTGTTATTAATTTATTTATAACCTAAAATTAACATAATTTATAAATAAACGATAGCTGCAATTGAATGGATGCATAATCCTGAAATTGAAAATAACTTGAAAAAGACATTAATGGAAAATAAATACCAGTTATCGTGGATTTCTTATGAAGAATTTAAAAATATTATTGAGATAGGTAAGGGTGGATTTGCAACTGTATATCGTGCTATGTGGTATGATAAAGGCCAAAATTTATCTAGATTAGTGGCGCTTAAGCTGCTCCATGAATCAAATAATTATCACGAGGATTTTATAAATGAGGTAATCTTTATTAAATATTTTTATCAATTAGTGTATTTTATTCGTGATTTATGTTAATAATTTGAACAAATAACCCTTTTAATAATTAGTTAAAAGCATATTGCGATATCGGGCTCAGAGATCCAACATTTTTAAAATGTTTCGGTATTTCTAGAGATAAAGCTTCTGGAGATTATATTCTTGTCATGAAATATGCTTCAAAAGGTAGTTTACGCAAAAATCTACACGCTATAGCACAAATGGATTGGAATGATAAATTGAATCTACTGCAATGTATTGTATCTGATCTTCAGATAATTCATTCTCATGATTTTATTCATCGGGATTTGCACAGTGGAAATATACTACAAAACGATTTGAAAAGTGCATATATTGCAGATTTAGGACTTTCGATATCAGCTAATATTGCGTCAAAGTCAATATCAAATGGAATTTTTGGAATATTACCATACATTGCACCTGAAATTTTGAACAAACGACCATATACTACAAAATCTGATATTTATTCATTTGGTATAATCTTGTGGGAAATTTTATATGGTAAACCTGTTCCTTTTGACCAAAAATCAAAGTTACAATTTCAATTACGAGTATGTAATGGGTTACGACCGCATATTTATGAAAATACAGCAATATGCTATGTTGATTTAATGAAGAAATGTTGGGATATGGAACCAGAAAAACGACCAACAGCAAAAGAAATTTGTGATATTTTAGAAGAATGACAGAATAGTGAAAATATTTTATCTGAATTATCGGAATCTGATAAAAAACTACAGAATGTAAAAAATGATAATATACAGATCTATTTTGATTCACATTATAAAAGCAGCTTTATAAAAAATGAAGATATGCCAAAGTATAATGATTCAACCTACAAAAGTAGCTTTATTTCGTTTAACCATCAAGGTATCTATAAATTTAGCTTTTTTTTTAAAAAAAAAATAAATTATGTTATTCTTATTATGGCGTCGTTTAATAATTTATTTTTTATAGATAGTCAATTATCTGAATTGAAAATTGATTAATAAATTCAACCTCGCAATTTTATTTTGAAAATTTGGCATAAGAAATCATACTTACTATTTAATTGTATACGTGTATATGTAGAACGTTATTAAGAATAATGCATTCTGTATATGTAATATTCCAACATGATAAGTTAGCAGCTTGGATTTTTCAGTTATTTGATGCACTGTCATTTTTTAAATTGACCTAAATTTGGTCTTTTTATTATAGAAATGGCACTTATTACGAAATTTTTTTGTAAAAGGAAGAGGCCAGAGGCTTATCACGGTTTACTTTGTTAATTCATTTCATTAATAATTTATTTATAGTCTTAAAGATAATATTGCCAGTAAATTAGGTTGGTGGCACGAATCCATGAAACGTGAGATTATAGATTTTCATGAGAGGTTAACGTTAAAACAGAATGTTACGTCTAAGAGTATTAGTTTAGCTTCAATTGAACTAGACATTATAGTTTAAAACTTTCATTCGTTTTTAATTATTTTTCTAGAGTAAGCGTTTTTTACATGCTTATATTTTATTTTATTTTTATTTATTTATTTATTTTTTATTTCCTTTTTGTGCCTTTATTTTATTTCGTGCTCTCTAATTTTTTTTTTTAATATTATAATGTAAGATTTTGATTCATAGGATATTATTTATGCTGGAATGATGTTTTTAACTTTGAGATATTGAGATTTTGTAATAACGCTTTTATTAAGACAATTAAGTCATATATAAATATTTTCAATCTAAATTTCGTATACTGTTGAACCTCCCTAAACCGGTACGCATGGTGGACAGATTTTGCATCGGTATTGAGAGGTTATCAGATTTGAAAACATTATAAACTATTAGATTTGTATAACGGAAACGGACTTGGTAGACTAATTTTTGTCAGGTTATCGATTTTGGGAGGTTCAACAGTACTTGCAAAGCGATGATATTTTTGCAATATCACTACAAAATCATCCAATACAATGAAAGTTCACTATGCTACATATCTGTCTTCTGACTCTATCTTTGGCATTTGCCATTAGCTAATTATCGTATTTCAGGATGGCCATCAATTTTGATTGTCCTGGGTTTAAACAAGCCTTACAGCTTTTATGTTTAAGCACAAATCATTAAAATTGGTTCAGCTATTCTCAACAACAAATAGACAGTCTAATGGTATAATGATGTCTAATAAGCCGTTAGCAATAGAAAAATAGGTATATTAACTAGAAAAATGGCGTCGTTTTGTGGGCTGGAGCTTTAATTCTTCGGCTTTAATTATTAAAATCGGATTTAAAATTTTATAATTGCCTTTACCTTTTAAAATTACATTAATAATAAATTTATAAAGAAAGCAACCTTTGTTTTTCTATTAATCTTGGTGTAATCACATATTTTGTCCTCTGTCAAAAAAAAAATAAATCATTTAGCTGTTAGAGTACAAACTCTAGATACGCGAATTTCTTATTTTCAAGATTTATTACTGTTTGCGGCAATGTTAAGACCTGTGACTTATGAATTGTAATTGCCCAAGCAAGTCATACTAAGGTACTCATACGTTTGACTTTAAAGTCATGAAATGTAGTACACCTTGTCCAGTTCGTCGAACAGCTAAAGTGTTAATTGCAGCTGGATCGAGGTAACTTTATAAGAAAACCTTGCGGAAAATTGATTACATGTCCCCTGTATACGAGTTGCCCACCTTGAAGATTAAAGACAGTTACATAGAAAGATCTGTGCGATTAACATTTCCAACTTGGTTAAGCTAAGGTAACCCAGTTGGTACTTTTAAAAATAAAATATTTATTATATTTGTAAATATATATTTCAATATATATTAATTTTCTTACATACCCGGATTTTTATCATTCTTAGGTGAAAACCTCCTTGGAATCAATTTATCTCTACTGCATCTATTGCAAGCGCCAGTTGATTATTTATAGTAACTGAAGGAAAACATTCTTTACAAAGCGGACAATAGTTATGTTCAAGTTCCAGCATCAGAATTTTTTTTTTAGAAGACTACTATTGCATCAGTAATTTTTGACAGACGAATTAATTCCAAATAGGTTAAGTACATGTATTTTTGGTTAATAATATTTGAACATTTATCTTGATTTGTGTTCTTCTCTAATTGACGTTTATGACAAGTTTGTCTCTTTTCTGACTTGTTTTTTCTATACACTAATTGCTGTTCCTGAGACATCGAACCATTACGTTGCTTCTATCTTTATTATTATTATTTTTTTTTTGTGGTTTGTTCAGGTGTGTAAGTTCTTTTTTGATTTTAAAAAACTTATTAAATTGAAAAAACTTCCAATACGTTTAACCAATAAAAATTTTTAAAGATGCAAATTTTGATTACGATATAATACGTATTTTATGATATATTTTATGACGGTATTTTAAAATAAACTTTGTAAAAACTTTATGCACTAGGAACTGCTTAATTTTTTTGACATACAATATCGTAAATTAATTAAATAAATATAAGCTTCGGTACTTTATTTTGAACTAAGATTTTGTATCCAAAATCGAACCTAATTTTAGGTTCAATTTTTTGGATTCTGAACCTAAATCAGGACCAGTTGAACCGGACAATTTTAAAAATTCGTATGGCTTTAGGCTTCCCTAGGGATAGGAATCGGCTATATGGTTTAGTCGACTAAATCGACTAAACATAGTAATTTACATATAAATTTTTTAGTCAACTAAATCGATTCCTATCCCTAAATATGACAGTAATTTATAGCATCACAAGTCGAAAATGCGTACCAGATTGTGCCCCGAATAATCATGCGATTGCCAGAAATCATCCAAGTGGTCATTAATGATATCCGATTAATTAAATAAACTACACTTCATATTTTGTTTATATTTCGCTTATATTTCACTTCATATAATAAAATAAAAATAAAAAAAAATTAAAATAATAATGCAGTTCAACTTGTCTGATTTACCTAATCCACTCCAAAAAATACTTCTATCTAATAGTTCTTATAGAATAGAAAATTATACTGAACTTGAGCCAATGGTTAAATTTGAAAAAATAAATATTCGACAGCTTAATTTGGATTTGTACGTAGATCTTAGCAGCAAAGAGGTACCTTAAATTGGTTAAGAGCATTTTAGGAAATAACGAAGACCATTATGCGGCTAATCTTTATTGGGCAAACTGGCTGATTATCTCTATCAATGATATTCTACCGTAAAAACGAATCATTATGAAGTGGAGCAAAAATTCGAGTACAACCAGCAACAGTCCAACAAAAAAAGCGTAAAATTTCTCAAGAAAATGTCAACCCAACTATAATGAAAGCACGTAAAAAAAGAAAAACTTCAAAAAAAAAAGTATAATTTATCAAGGTACATTAGCACATGCAAACAAAATGATATTAATAAGTTTTTAAACCTTTTTAAATGTTACATATTATTATGTGTTGTAATATTTGTGCAAAGTACATAACAGTTATAGTAATCTACGCACGTACGAGCTTTCATGACTTAAAGCAATTGCATCCACATGTACTGTACGATGCGACTCGTACTTGTGAACTTATGTGAATTATAAATTAGGAAATCTTAATTTTTTTTTTTTTATATGCTCATGAATAAGTAAACATTCGTTACTATAATCAATGGAGTCTTTTAACCACAATTGGATTCGGTATGTACCACTTATTCGCGGTACACACGCTTATTGAAGTTGATAAGGAAGTGTTGTATTTTTTTTTAATGTCTCGCAAATATCTTTATCGCTGTTTTCGATTTACCTGAAATTGATCGATTTGTGATACAAAAAAAAAAAAATTTCGAGTCCCGTGAGTCCGTGAGTTCGCATTTATGCATATACCCTGCATGATCAACAATTGCCCG
>CAJVPU010000948.1:0-14654 GCA_910591775.1 Dentiscutata heterogama | reverse complement strand
TATTTTTTGTCTTTACAACCCCTGTAAAATTAAAGCAATAATATGATTGGCTAAAGCAATCTTTTGAAAATTAAAGAGAGTTTCACTAACAGATATGCTAAGGTTTTAATTTAAAATTCTTTGATGCAATTACGTTTCTACCTGTCCATACTTGAATGATCTATCAGGATCACACATTAGCATGGTGCCTAACTATTACCGGTAATAATATAAATAATAGAGATAATAGAGATACACGTGGATCTCGATATGGTTCCAGTCCTTTGCTCCGTTATATCAAAAGCTCCATAATACGATATATCTAATATTATAGTATATAACAGATAAATCATAATTTGGGTTCCATTATAATTCTCCGTATTAAGCAATATCCGAGCCAAGTGTAGTAGGATTGAAAAAGGTGTGAAATTGGAATCAAACTGTTACGACATTGATCAATCAGACAACATTTGCTGCATCGAAGACAGGATAAGACAAGGTGCATTGATACTATCATTGATCCTTCTTCTGATCCTACAGTTAATATCACAACCACCGTCAGAATGACACCGGAAATATCTTCAAATTTTAATTGGTTGTAATGTGAAATAGCATTAATAAAATTGTTGAGACGAGAAAAGTATATGCTATCATAATATTTAAAAGAGAATATAAATTATTCTTTTTAAACTAATAATTAGCTTTACTATAATCCATTATTATTTCTAATTCCAAATAAGTAACAAATGCCCAGTTTTTAAAAATTCCCTTAGAACTACTCACTTCGGCTGATTCTAGGCAATGTTCGAAAAGCTTCGATTCCCCTGTTGTAATAAACCCGGTTCAAACATTCCTTCTAGGTCATTCTTTTCGACATCGACACCATGCTTTGTAACATAGCTCTTCATCCATTTGGCTCATTGTTTAAAAACATCAGGTGATAAATTTTATTTTACTTATTTAAGTTTAATAGTACGTTAATAAAACAATACACAAGGCATTGTTCATTGTGCTTTTCCAAATCTGTAAGGACATTAAAACATCGTCCAGTCTGATACGTACGTACGTACATACGCACCTCAAGCCTAATTTCATGCCCAAATTAGGCATCGATATAGCAAATACGTAACGATAAATTAATTTCTTAATGACTGATAATCTTTTCATATACGACAATAAGAACTTTATTTTTATATTTACTAAGCCTAACTTAGTTTTCAAGAGATTCTTGTGTTTAAATGAAATCTACGTACAGTTAACAGAACCAGATTTTTGAAAGTTTTGATTCTGAACATTATATCGTTGATGTTCGTCAAATTATTTATACAATTTTATCAAAGTTTTTTTTTACCAAGCCAAGTGTTTTGATATTTGGTGCCGCCAAGTGAAACCTGTCATAAATTTATAATTTACCTGAGTTCGGTAATTAATAAACTAGGGGGGTACGTATCCATTTTTTGCTGAGAAATCAAACAAAGGCACGGTATTGATTTCCTAGCCAATCAAATTCAGCATATTCATTTTTTAACCAAGATTGGCAGTACTTTATATTATATCGATTTCTTGGTCTTTAGATCTGATATTACGCGAACTAATTCTTTGGTTTGGTTCTTATCTTAATAAGCCATTAATTTTAACGGCCATTTAGTTATAAACACTTTCGAATCGCTTGTTTTTTGAGTATTTATTGACTTCTCCTAAGAATAATTTGCGATGTCTCGATTTGTACGATCCTCGAAATTCAGGTACAGCTCATCTTAACTTACTAACATGCTTAGACAAAGTATACTCTTTTATCAACAAATATGAACGAAATAATTATAATTTTATTTATAATATTTAATGGTTATGATTCGATTATTTCTTATCAATTTATATATATATAAGACACGTTTTTGGTAAGGCGGAAAAGTATGAAAACTGCTTCGATAACGTCAGAATTTCGACAAATGCGTGGGATACCAACCTCGTTAAAGTTAATCCTGTAAGTTTTGGTTGAACTGATTACTCGATCGGACATTTAATGCGTTATTGCGCTTTTAATAACGTCTTTTTTTTTAAAATAATAATAATAATAATCATCGCATCCATTCATATTTTATACCTAGCTTTTTATTGCCATCAATTGGAACGCCGGCGGAGGTGGAGCTTTCGCCGTGATACCACATAAGAATGTTGGTAAGTTTTACTGTATGCCACTCAAATAATATTTATTTAATGAATTTACATAATTTAATCATGTACATGCCTATTACTAGGTAAAATACATGATGGCATACCATTATATCGTGGACATACAGCTCCAGTATTGGATACGGATTTTGCGACCTTTAATGATTATGTTATTGCATCTGGTGCTGAGGATACCAAAGTAATGATTTGGAATATTCCAGAAGAACTTGGTGAACCTGAATCGCCTGATATTGAGCCGGTCGCTAAATTGAATGGTCACGGACGGTAAGAGATTCATTACAGAAAAATCATTTTTATAAAGTTAATAATTTTAATTATGAATTAAATATTCACCTGTATTAATTATTCGTTTTAATTGCTCAAATGCCATAGGAAAGTGGGTCATGTTTTATTCCATCCTGTAGCGGATAATATTCTTGCTTCTTCATCAGCCGACCTTACTTTAAAGTTATGGGATATTGAAAAAGGTCAAGAAAAACAATGTTTACAAGGTTTCGTAGATTTTATACAATCCATGTCCTGGAATTATAATGGTAGTTTACTGGCTACAACGTGTCGTGATAAGAAACTTAGGATTTTTGATGTTCGTTCTGGAAATGTTGTTCAAGAGGCTTCCAGTCATCAGGGTATTAAAGGATCTAGAGTCGCTTGGCTTGGTGATACTGATCGAATTGTGACAACTGGTTTCTCAAAAATGAGTGACCGTCAATTATATCTATGGGATTCTGCAAATTTGGATAAACCGCTAAAGAATATTCTGGTGGACACTTCATCTGGTGTTCTCATGCCATTTTATGATAATGATCTTAAGATACTGTATGTGGCTGGGAAGGTGAAATTTTTTCGCTTACATTATTCTTACTATGATTTATTTATTAAATTTATTTAAATTCTTCGAATTATATATATATATATATATCATAATCCATTTTAGGGGTTTGTATTTATTTAAGTATAATTACAATAAATTTCATATATATTTATTTATTTCTAACATTTCGTTTACTTGATGTGTTATAGTGATGGTAATATTAGATATTACGAATTTGAAAATGATGAGTTATTTTTCCTAAGTGAATATAAATCAACTGAACCTCAACGTGGAATGGCATTTATGCCAAAACGTGGTATCAACGTATCTGAGTGTGAAATTGATAGAGCTTACAAAGTTTCTAATAATTCTGTCGAACCAATTTCTTTTGTTGTACCACGAAGGGTATATTGTATTTTCATTTATCAATTTAAGGTTATATTTGATTATTTCTAAATGAATGCTTTTTATTATTATTAGTCTGATGCATTTCAATCTGATTTATTCCCTCCAACTTTGAGTGGCGAGCCTGCTCTCTCTGCAGACGAATTTTTCAGTGGTAAAAATGCAAATCCCAAAACTATTAGTTTAGAGAATGGATTTCAGGCTAAAGAGAAAAAAGAATTTGTTTCTGCTGCTCCAAAGGAAGAAGAAACTGTTTCACCAACTCCAAAGACTGAAAAAGAAGTGCGTACTTTATTTTTTATTCATAAATTCTTAAACATTACTTATCACTGATCTTATGCTTGTTATCATATAATAGTATCAAGATGCATACCATCAACTTCGTCAAGAGAATGAAGATCTTCGAAATCAGTTGGCGCAACGTGATGTGACAATTAGAGCATTAACGATTCAATTAGAACAGTTGAAGGCAGGATCATCTTAAATTTATTTAAATTTATTCAACTCTGAATTTTTTTTTATTTTTAGATATAATATTTATTCGGAAGGTGGTTTTTATGTATTAAGTTATTTATTTGTTTAATTAATAAATTTTATCAAATATAGATTATAAAATAAAATGCATTCACAGATGGGTTAGTTTTCTAGTTTTTCATTTAAATAATTTTACTGTATAAATTTTGTTTTTGCTATGAGTCATTTAAATGCTAACTGTTTATGGTTAGTGGTTAAGTTAGCGTGCTGTATTGATAACAATTTTGCGATTATTGATTAAATATAGTGGTACGTTAATTTTACTAAATAATTCATGATTTGATATGGGCTAGGTGCTGCAAAAAGGGACCAAATTGACAATTTTTTAAAGATATTTTTTCACATAAATCAATTTAGAATAAGAGTAGTTGTGTTAATAAAATTTTGCTATATTGCTCTTTAAGGTTTGGATTTTCTTATGATTTGTTATGAGATTTATAACATAAAAATTGATTTTCCGAAGATTTTTTGTTTTGTCAATTTGGTCCCTTTTTGCAGCACCTAGCCCATATATATAATTTTTATAAATAAAAACAAAAGCTAATTTATTTAATAATTTTTTTTATCAAAATTATATATAAAATGATTTACGTATTCTTTATTCTTAAATAAAGCATCAAGAAAGTAACTTTTGTACCATCAAAAGTGTCCGGAATAAAACAACAGTATATATATTTTAAATTTATCTTATATAGTATTGTAGTTTTTATTTTATATTTTTTATTTTAATTAAAATTAAGACCAATTTACAATATTAGAGTATATAAACAGATTTTACTAGGCTCTAGTTTATAAGGTATGCTGTATAAGCATTTGGATTACAAAAATTTTTTTGTGTTTCAATATCTTCATGTTATACTACCAGGAAAAATGTAACAAACAATAATGTATACGGTGAACGAAGTAACCAACAACCCATAAATAGATAATCATCACTCCGGCCTGATGATCCAATGTGACCGATACTCCGGACTGAGTAACGGCGGCATTCTAGTTTCAGCACCGGGAAATCCAGGATTATAAATTCTATGACGAAATTTAGACCGTTGTGAAACCAGGCGGTTCAGCTTCAAAGAAAGAAAAAATATTTCTATTTTTTAGTCAACCTACTTACGCTTTTATTGCTGTGCTGAGGTAAAGAAACAAAAATTTCATCCTTTCGGCCCTCCGTAGATTATTTGATTCAAGCACAGGTACGTGTCTTTATCATCATCAGAACAATTTTTGAATGGTATGCTTCGTTCGACAATATGCTAATTTCGCAACCGATAAACTCTTTAACATCAGAATACCAAAGATAACATCATGGAGTGGGCACCAACACAGGAAGGGCTTTCACAGCTGTTACAGCTGCTTAAAGATTCAGTCTCCTCAAATAACGAAATTCACACCATGATACAACAAGTATCCTTTATTCGAAGCTTTTTATTTCATTCTAAATAAGTTGGCGTAGTTTTTGCTTCAATGGTAGCTCAAACGCGCTTATACAATTCATTAAGATCTTCATACTTAGAGTTTTTTTTGCAGTTCATGGCGAATTATTATTACCGCGTTGTATGTTTAAAGATCTGTGAATTGCTTCGTCTCATTCTGTATTGCTTATTTACTTCACTGCGTATAGTTGACACTATTAACGTCTTTCATTCAAAATTTATTCTACCATGTTCAGACATATGAACAAAGTTAATTTATTTATCCTTAATAAATTTTGTTCCTTTATTCTTATTAGAAACTCGATTCATTTAATAAAATACCCGATTATCCAAATTACCTTGTCTACATTCTTACTCAAATGCCACAAGAAGAGGCATCAACTCGTGCAATCGCAGGTTTACTTTTAAAAAACATTATCCGCGTGCATTTTTCGTCAATTCTAAGTGAGGTGCTCGCATATGTAAAGACATTATCGATTAAGGGATTAGGAGATCCAGATGTTATGGTCCGAGGTATTATTGGAAATGTTATTACCACAATCGTAACGAGAGGAGGTTTGGCGGATTGGCCGCAAGTCTTACCGAGTTTGATGGAGTTATTGGACTCTCCAGACTATAATGTTGTAGAAGTTAGTATTTTATTTTTATTTCATTTTTTATAATATATATTAAACTTTAATTATTTGAGCTTTCATGCTAATAATTGGCTGTTGAACTTAGGGCGCATTTGGTGCATTGCAAAAAATTTGTGAAGATTCTGCACGAGAACTTGATCAGGATATTGAAGGAACACGACCACTTAATTACATGATTCCAAAAATAATTGCATTCTTTGATTCCCCACATGTAAAAATTCGTGTATACGCAATATCATGCATAAACCAATTCATTCTTATGCGATCGAATTCTCTTTTCATTCATATTGATGCATTTGTGGCGGCTCTCTTCAAAAGAGCCGGTGATGAAAATCCAGAGGTCCGTAAAAATGTTTGTCAAGCTCTGGTAATGTTGCTTGAGGTACGTCCTGATAAGCTTATGCCTGAAATCAATAATGTTGTGGAATATATGCTCTATTCCACTCAAGATCAAGACGAACAAGTTGCGCTCGAGGCATGCGAATTTTGGTTAGCATTTGCAGAACAAGAAGAGCTTCGGGAGCATTTGCGCCCATTTCTTGATAGAATTGTTCCTGTATTGTTAAAAGGCATGGTGTATAGCGAAATGGATATCTTGACTCTTGGAGGTGATGAAGATGATACCGACGTTCCTGATAGCGAAACAGATATTAAGCCTCGTTTTCATCGGGCAAAAACACACACATTTGAACGTACAGAAACAAACGGTGGTGAAGCCTCTACACCTGGGAATCGCGAAGAGGAAGATGATGAAGATGATGAGGACGATGATATGGACGACGATGATATTTATTCTGAATGGAACCTTCGAAAATGTTCAGCGGCTGCATTGGATGTACTTGCTACCGTTTTTGGTAATGTATTGCTGGAAATTTTATTGCCATTCTTAAGAGAACAACTGTTTCACCAAGAATGGAAACACCGAGAATGTGGAATCTTAGCTCTTGGAGCTGTTTCAGAAGGTAGGTCGAAACGAATGTAAACCATCATTTCTTTTACCAACTATTGACATGTAATCTCTGTTTATCCACTTTTGTCACTTCAATAAAATAAAAGGATGCATGGAAGGAGTGGAACCTCATTTACAAAATTTGGTCCCTTATCTTATCCAAACTCTTAATGACCCCAAGGTGTCATTGTGTTCCAACTATTGAATGAGTCCTTATATAAAACAATATTACACAACCAAATTTTAATAGTCTGCTTCGTTTACTGTTTAGCCTCTTGTCCGTTCAATCACGTGCTGGACCTTGGGCCGTTATTCTCGATGGTGTGTAAATCCTTCCAGTACACCACAAGATAGATCAAAATATTTTGAACCTTTGTTAGTTGGGGTGAGTTATTTATCATAGTTTCCCATTGTGTATTAAATTAAAAATTATTAGATCATATAACATTGCGTTTTTTGTTCCCTACTATTGCTTTTCCCTTTATTCACTTTAAGCTCTTACACAGGGTTCTTGACAACAATAAACGTGTTCAAGAGGCAGCTTGTAGTGCCTTCGCTACTCTTGAAGAGGAAGCTTGCGAGTTGCTCATTCCTTATTTGGATCCAATTCTTCGGAATCTTGTTTTTGCTTTCACTAAATATCAGCACAAAAACCTGCTTATTCTTTATGATGCCATTGGTACCTTAGCTGATTCAGTTAGTGGAGCACTTAATAAAAAAGAGTATATAGACATCCTTATGCCGCCGCTCATCGAAAAGTGGCACCTGCTCAAGGATGACGACAGAGATTTGTTTCCATTGCTGGAGGTTTGCAGAAATATATCAAAGTTCATTTCTTTCAGATTATCTAATTTCATTTCTTTATGGACTTACAAGCTCGAATATAATCAATGCAGTGTTTGTCGTCTGTCACAACAGCTCTTGGATTAGGATTCCAGCCTTTTGCACAACCAGTTTTTGAACGTTGCGTCAAATTGATCCACAATACCTTGGTTCAATACCAACTTCATCAACAAAATCCATCATTAGACATGCCGGATAAGGATTTTATGATTGTTGCCTTGGATTTATTAAGTGGTTTGACACAAGGATTAGGAAATCAGATTGAGGGACTTGTATCCAGCAGTTCTCCGCCATTATTAACTTTGCTAAGCGTCTGCTTAACAGTACGTCAATTTATTTTATTTGAAATTTTCACTTTAAAGTATATGTTCGCTAATAGTATATAAATAAACAGGATCCTGTCGCTGAGGTTCGACAATCTGCCTACGCGCTTTTAGGAGATCTGTCAATTGCTTGTTTCACTCATATCAAACCTTATCTTAATCAATTCATGGTCGATCTGATTAGTCAAGTCGATCCAAATGCTGAACACGTTAGCGTTTGTAATAATGCAGCATGGGCAGCTGGTGAAATCGCATTGCAATGCGGTAGACTATCCTTTTTAAATTAGAATGGCAATTTTTACAGATTAAAATTTAATTCTGCATGAATTTCAATTAATTAGGTTCTGAAATGCAACCATGGATTCCTCCTCTGTTGGAACGATTGATTCCTCTTCTGATAAGTGAAACTACCCCTAGAACTCTTTTGGAAAACGCTGGAATTACTATTGGCAGGCTAGGTTTGGTATGCCCACAATTGGTTGCACCACATCTAGATACATTTTCTGAAGCTTGGTATTGTATATATTGCATTGTATAAGTCCTATTAAAAGAAGCAATAAAGTAACATTATTACTTTAATTATTTTTGTGACAGGTGTAAAGCTTTGAGGTCAATTCG
Source organism: Dentiscutata heterogama (assembly GCA_910591775.1). Classification (NCBI taxonomy): domain Eukaryota; kingdom Fungi; phylum Glomeromycota; class Glomeromycetes; order Diversisporales; family Gigasporaceae; genus Dentiscutata; species Dentiscutata heterogama. The sequence continues at coordinate 5,931 of CAJVPU010000948.1, read as the reverse complement.
TGATAATGACGAAAAAGATACCGCTTTTCGAGGCCTATGCGAGATGATTCAAGTTAACCCCAATGGGATTGCGAAGGTTATTTTTCATTGACGTTCAATGAATAAAGTTATTATATTAATAATTTCATTTTTATTAAGTCTATCTTCTTTATACACTTCAGAGCTTCCTATATTTTTGCGATGCAGTCGTTCAATGGCAACAGCCTCCAGATGAACTAAATGAAATATTTCGTAAGGTAAAGAAGACTTTTTGAAGTTTAATTAAAATTTGGTCAAATTAATTATATATAATTTTCCTTATAGATTCTCAACGGTTTCAAGCAAATGATGGGCCCTAATTGGGAAGCGTACACAAATCATTTCCCACATCACATAAGGCAAAGGCTTCTTGAGCGATATGGACTTTAACGGAAAATTCAAGCTCACATTTGTTTTTAAATATTGCTTATTTGTCTATTTAGTCTTTGATTCGTGTCTATTTAATTTGGTCTTTGAGTATCATTTATAAATTCGGCAACTATGTTTATATGATCTGCTTTTACAAATTATTTGTCCAGAATTATAACGATCTCCGTTTCCTAATATATTAAAAACATCCATCCATTAAAATAACACTTATAAATAATATTACGATAAGACTTTTTACTTTTTGCGTAGTAAAATGGCAAACATAAGTAAATAATGACTAATTATTGGTTGTTTAAAATATGAAACGACCTAATTGCTCCGTGTGTGCACATGATTAATCGACTTATAGTCTCAAGGGACCGTTTCAAATAAAGGGTCATCTAAAGCGAAGTAGAATTATGGAGAAATAAGAATAATAATTTGTTAGCTATTAATAATAAAATCAAATAACGATAATTGATTTTTTAATTAAAAGGTTGCGATTTTATATCGATATATGGTTAATTAATTTAAATTTGTTTTTAAGCATTAATTAGCTATAGTATTATATATACTATAAAAATATATATAGTAATTTTATTATTATTATAATTATTTTATTTTATTTTTTTTTTAAACAGTCCTGTCTTTATTTATTTGAACTATGTAACTATTACATCCTTATAGTATAATGTTTTACAGCATTCTAAAAAAGACTCACTAGGCTTTTTACCCAATATTACCTGCCAAAACAATGATTTATTTCTTTTAAAATTTTTAATTTTTTAAAGATACTCTTCTTGGTTATCAATTGGCTATTGTTTGCTATATCAAGATTGCTTAAAAGTTTGTTTAATTCTAACTGGCAAGAACCACATTAAAAAAATTAAATAAGTGCAAACCAGTATAAAAATTTGCACAAAACTTCAAACTCAGCAGCTATAGCCACAGAAATTAAATACAATTCTGTATAAATTTTCAAATTATAATAAATTTTGTAAAAATTTGCAAAAATGCAAATTTTTGCAGATTTGCGTTTTTTCAAAAACCCACTCTTTTTTTTTTTTATTATTATTTTAAGCTTTTTTTTTTTGTATTATTTTTTGCTTTTTTATTTTTTTTTCTATTTGCAATGTTATGTAAATTTTTATTTTCTTTGTTAATTTTTTCTATTTTATTTCTTTTTTTTTTTTTTACTTTGCTATTATCTTATATTAGAAGCTTTATATTTGCTTGTAAAACTATTACTTGAATTAGTTAAAAAAATATTGATTTTTTTTTAATTTATCAAACAAAGTATTTATTTTTTCTTTTGTTATTAGTTCTTTTATTAATTTTTTTCTAGTTATAATTTTTTTTTGTATATTTTTTTAAAAATTACTTTTTTTATTTCTTGTATCTTTATTATTAGAGTTTTTTTTTTTTTTTCTTTGCTTTTTTTTTTGAATAAAGTTAATACTTGGCACAATCAAACAAAAAATTTAATAGTTAAATACTTGCTAATACTTGTAATTAAGTTAAACATCAAATGATTGCAGATTAACTAATAATATATATTTAGCTTTAGTTGATCTGTGATTATTTAATATCCTATTTAATTGGTGATTTATGAGTTAACCAGAGAGCAATTATAGTGAATCATAATGCAGATCACTTATAAAAATTGGAGCTTTATAAATGTGGTATATATGAATCTAAACCTTTTTTTATACCAAGTTAACCACTCTTTTAACTTAAGAGACTTTTGTAGAGCTTGTTAAGACATATCTAATGGTGATTAAATTATCCAAATTAACTTGGTAGATATCAAGATATCTTTGAAAAACCTTTCTTTAACTATATAAATTTCTTTGTAAAACAATAATATTGTTTTAAAGAAATTTATATAGTTAAAAAAAGGTTTTTTAAAAATATCTTAGTATTTATCAAACTAATTTAGATGATTTAACCACTATTAAATATGTTTTAACAAGCTTTATAAAAGTTTCTTAAGTTAGAAGAGTGGTTAACTTAGTATAAAAAAAAGTTTTAGATTTGTATACAGCATATTTACAAAGCTTCAATTTTTATAAGTAATCTGTATTATGTTTTACTATAATCACGTTCTGGTTAATTCATAGATTACCAATTAAATATAAATATTAACAAGTATTTGACTATTAAATTTTTGTTTAATTGTATCAAGCATTAAATAAAGTGCTTTTTTTTTAATAATATTTTATAGTTGTTAATATTTGAAGTATTTAGTTAAAAAATCATGTGTTTTTGTCTCTTTTTAGTATATATTGTATTGTTATCTATATAAATATTTATTTTTCTTTGGTTTATAATTTGTATTGTTAAGAATAAATTATTTAAATACTTTATTTTATATATTTAATTTTTGTTTTTTTTTTTTTGTATTTTTGCACTTTTTGTTTTTAGCTTTTTTTAAAAAACAATTTTTGAAAGCTAATAAAATAGCCAAAAAATTACTAATTGTAATACAAAAACATATAAGATAAAGTCAATAGAAAAAAAACAAATTTTTTCTAAATAAAAGTTTTTTTAACTTTAAGTTTAAATATTTTAGCAATCATCTTATTAAATTTTATAATTTTTTTTATTTTAATTCTATATAATTTTAAAATTAAAATAAAAAAATTTAGCAAATTTAATTAGTTAGTAGTTGAAATATTTTAATTTAAAAATTAAAAAAATTGTACTAAAAATAATTTGACTTTTTTCTATTGACTTTGCTTCATATCTTTTTATATTTCTTTTTACTTAATTGCTTTATTATTTTTTTTATTTTTATTTATCTGTTTATAATTTTAAAATTTTTTTATTTTATATTAATAATAAATTTTAATAGTTATATAATAAAGCTTTTTGTTATATTTTTATTCATATTTTTTTTTATTTAATTTAAATATAACTTGCTTTTTTAAAGCTATTTTAAGATTATAAGTATTGTTTTATATATCTCTTCTTTAGTAAATTTGTTTGTTTTTTTATTTATTTTTTTTTATTATTAAAATAATCTCTTAGTTAGTGATTTATTATTAGGGGAGTGACAAAAATCAGGTGATTTTTTAGGGGAAGAAGGGGGTAAAAAAAGTTAAAATTATATATAAAGACCTGATCAAATATATAATAAAAAGAGAGAAGGGGGGGTATGTTTCTAATAAAAAAAAATCAGGTGATAAATGACACTGCCCTTAGATTTATAAATAAGTTACAAGTTTAGTAATAAAAATATAACTAATTATATATATAATTTTTTAGTTGTCTAATTTAAATAGTTTGCTCTAAAGTTCTATATTAGCTACTATATCTATAGTCTAACTAGGAAGCTATTTATTTAAACTTTTTAGTTATTACTTTTAATCTAACTTAGACATAACCTTAATACTTGTAAATATAAATCTATGCAATGCTACTAAATTAATAGCCAACTTGAAACTTCTTTTGGCTAATTTATAAAATAAATCTAATACCACATTGTTATATTTTATATATAAGTATATACTTATTTAGTAATTTTGATTTAATTGGTATATATTATTTGCTACTATTATATTTATATCTTATACTACTCTTTGGAGTGCTGCTATAATACAATTTGTATTTCAAATATAATTTTTCTAACTAGTTTTCAATTATTTACTTTTTATTCTTTTTAAGGTTTACAAATCTTAATACTCTATTTTATTACTATATATCTTATACTTTTGGTTTAGTCTTTTAATTCAAATAGCCTAAAAAAATTGGTCTGCTCAGACTTAAAATTTTTAAACTCAAGTATAAAGATCTAATTCTTGGTACATGCTTTTATAATATATACCTTTTTTTTCAAAATCTTATTCTAAAATCTTTTTACTAGTTACCCAGTTAATAAGTTAACTAATAAATATACAACTAGTATAGCTCCAATAACTCTAGTAACCTAATTAATAAATTTTTTTGCTTAAAAATCTTTGTCATCTATTTAACTTTTGGTCTACTCTGTTCTGTTTTATAATACTATTAAAAGTTTGCTAATCTTTATTCAAAATTTGCCAAGCTAGTTTTAAATTTCTAGATTTTTTATATAGATACTTTTGTAATTTTTCATTTCTAAAAAACTTGTTGTAAGTTTGTATTGTCTAAACTAGATTATATTTTTTTGTACAATAATATAAATGCTTTTAGAAGCTTTTAGTACTTAAGAATATTAGTATAATCTGAGCAACAGATTATATATAAACCCAACCCAATATAAAAGATCTATTAGAACTATAATAAATATTATATAATATCTATTTACTATAAGGATACTTCTCTTCTGCTATATAAGATAATTTTTTTTTTTTTTTTAATATTTTAGAGGAATACAGTATTTCAGATGTAGTAGCTGCCTCAAACTTTTATTAATACTTAAATAAATTAATATATAGTAGTGCTATAAATATATACATATTATATATTAGTATTAAAACTAGAACTTTAGACATACAAACTATTTATTTATAGCTAAAAACTACCAGAGCTATCAATATTCCCACATATATAATTGATTTAGATTTTGTGTATTCTTACCTATCTCTAATTAATTTCTATATATTTTTTGCTTCACTCACTTTATTACTATCTCAAATTTCAAATTAGTGTATTAATATTTCAGATAAGTACTTTTTGCTTTCAATTTGGTGTATCTAGTTTTGTATCTCTACTTAGCATACTTGTTAAAGATTCATATCTCAAGTTATGCAACTGCCTTTACTATATTAGATAAGTATCTCAAGCCTATATACTGTCATAGCTACCAACTTTTTTGTAACTTTCAAAACCCAGATTTTAATATATTATTATAGAATAGATTTTTAGTATTAGTTTCTCGAATATATAAATATTAGTATAATTATTATTTTTTTTTTAATTTCAGCAATCATGCCTTAACTTTATTAGACTTGTAATAATCCTTTATACTATTAAAATTTTAGAGAGACTTATCGGTAAGTGATAAACTCTAAACTTGTCAGCAGATAGCATATGAGAGCTATCTCTAAATAACAAGTGCCACGCCCAAGAACTACCAACTATACCTAAATTGTGAGTTAAGACTAACCTGGTTGCTCTCTGGGTACTTATATTTGACCTGCTATAGCAGGAGTCTCTCTTCTTGATATCACTTTTTGAAAATGAAGCCAAATACTATATCAACAGGATGCTTCTCACTATATGTCATAACTACCTATCTCTTCTTTAAACTTTTTCTGCCTAAGTCTAGGCAAAATATATGGGCAGTGTTCTGAGAAAAGGTCCCAAATTGATAAAAAATTTTCTTTACAAAAAATCAATTATCTCACAAAATATTAATCAAATTACACGATTTTGGTACTATTCGATTCGTCTCATCGAGAGGAATCGAATGATACTAAAATTATACAGTTCTGATTAATAGTTCATGAGAGAATTGATTTCTTGTGAAGAAAATTTTTTATCAATTTGGGCCCTTTTCTCAGAACACTGCCCATATAATCTCTTATTTATATATAAGAGAAAAGAAAAATACCATATTTT
>CAJVPU010000947.1:0-14667 GCA_910591775.1 Dentiscutata heterogama | reverse complement strand
TAATACTAGTTATAAGTAATAGTTTAATAAAACACCTTCAAATAAATCTCATAGATTTTATAGTATACAAAGATGTGAATAATAGGTTTTCTTGGCTTTTACTATAATTTGTATTTTTTCAAAATTTTTGTAGGCTATTTTAATCAAATTAAAAGAAGCTAATAATATTATTAAAGCTTTAATTTCTCTATTTTTGCAATGGAATATACTATCAATCTTGTAATATAACAATAATAAAGAGTTTATTACTAATATTATTAAACATACGTATTTGCGACCACTTGAAATTATAATTTGACTTGGCTGTTTAAAGTATCTGATAATCCAAGAGCAAATCAAATATCTAAATCAAATAGTTGGATGTAGATTTATAAAAATGTTGCAGAATAAAAATACAACTATAAAATATTAATTAGAAAGACTATTTGTTAAAGTTTATTTTTTTCTACAATACTACCCAACATAGTACTCATGGAAAACCCTTCATGAAGTAATATTTGGCTACAAACTTTTTAGAACATAACAGCAATTCAATCTCAGTAATATTGTTAGTTTTTAGAAAATAAAATACAACAAACACTTCAAATTATAAAAAACTATCTAAAGAAAGTTTTAATATTTACAAGCCCTTGGATCATCTATTCTAAACTATTTCTGACAATTTTTTTTCGCCATCACTTTATCGACAATTTAATAGAACATCATTCAAACGTGCTAATATTATTTTTTATAAATTTTTTTAATAAATTACATTGCTTGACTAAAAACAGTTGATTTTTTTAAATTTAACTAAAAAAATACATACTACGAGAGAAATACTAAAAATACAAATAATATACTTACAATACTTCATTCTTTAAAATTTAACAACTTAAAATCAAAAATGCCACGCCACCACCAAGAATTATATGCTAACCTGTTAGGAGTAAGAATATTAGGTATTTTTTTTAATGCATCTCGTGTAGAAAGTTCAATAATTTTATTTTTAACATCTTTTGGATTATTTGCAATACCCATTGAAATAAATAAAGCACTTAAACCACTTATATGAGGAGAAGACATTGAAGTTCCTGATAAAGTTGCAATCACATTATTTTCTGAACCTATCCATGATGATAAAATATCCACACCCTATTTTTTATAATTAGAATAAATGTTAAAATTTATAATGTAATAAATCAAACACAGAATGAATTAATGATTAATAAATACTATATACCGGAGCAAAAATATCGACACATTTGCCATGATTAGAAAACCCTGCACAGTAATCATCAATATCAGAAGCGCCTACAGTAATAGCTAGCTCGGCAGATGCTGGTGATCCATTACAAGCATCATCATTTTCATTTCCAGCTGCCACAGCAACAACGACCCCTTCTTTTACAGCCTAAACAACAAAATAAAAAGTAAATTTTCATATTTTTTTTTAAAATATATATATATGGATGATTATTACATTACCGCATTGACAGCCTCATTTGTGGCAATACTTTTATCACCGCCTAAACTCATATTGATGACAGACCCCTTGTAATCACTATTCATTTCTTTTGTTTTATGTTGAATAACCGTCCATTCGATACCTTTGATGATGTCTGAAATATAGCCATAACCGTAAGAGTTCAGAACTTTGACAGCAACTACTATCGCATTCTTGGCGACTCCATAAGTTTTACCCGCAACTATTCCAGCAACATGAGTTCCTAAAAAAACAAAAAACAAAATTGTATAATCAATAAGTATCAAAATTTATGATAAAAATTTTAACTGAATACTGGAATACTAATAAAGCGTACCATGACCATGCCCATCACCATCATAATAATCATTAGAATAATCAACACCCCAAATAGCTCTTCCTTCAAACTCATCGTGATGTATGTTTACACCAGTATCTAAGATATATACAGTCACACCATTACCACCACTTTCATGATACCAATAACGTTCTGAATCAGATGGCCAATCATCAACTCTTGCAGAAATTCTAGCTAAACCCCACGGAGGATTATGCTGAATTTTATATTTTTTTATCTTGTTATTTTCATAATTTATTTGAACTATTTTGTCTTTTTCAACATAATCAACCTTATTTAAATTATTATTAAAATTATCGTTATTAAAAGTTAAATTTATATAATATATAATTTAAATATACTGTACTAAAAAAATAATCTTAATAAAATACGTTAACAAAAATAATAATTTACCTCACTACTTTGTCTAATATTATTTAATACCTTTGCGGAAAACTTTCCGGCATAACCTTTAAATTCATTAAAATCATAAGTATGACGGATTTCATTTATATTAATTTCATCATCATTTTGAGCAATTAATTGACGTAATTGATTATAATGAGAATTAATTCTATCTTGGTCAAGATATTTTTTAAAAATTATAATGTATTGGTCAGGAATTACTTTAGCATTTTCGGAAGAAATTAAAGGTACAAATGATTCATAATCATAAAATTTAAATTTATAAGAATAAGGTAATGCTGATACAAAATAAATTAAGAACGTTAAGAAAATTAACGTTAAAAGCTTTTTAAAATACATCTTTTTTTGAAAGTTAGGGATGATGAAATCAAAAAAAATTTGTTTACACATTTTAAGCCTGGTGGGCGCTTGTTTTTAATATTTTTGGAATAAACCTGTTATAATACCAGCCAAATTAACTGCCATTTCCATATTAATCAATTTCTTTAAAAAAAACATCACAAGATTTAGTGAAACATTTTGTAAACAAATGCGAAAAAGATGCGTAAACAAAAAATTTAATAAAAGAGTTGACAATTGTCCAAGCATCCCGTACTGAGCCAGCATACTGACAGCTGAGTTATGCTAGTCATATTTATCAATGCTTATTCTCATAATTCAAAAGAATAAAAGATTCACAGTCCGCTTCTCTCAGAAATGATTGCATTAAGAATATCCAACATGATTAGTAACAACTAACAACTTAGAAAATATAGCTATATGGATTTCGTATATTAACTAAATTTGGCAAAATCCAGGTAAAAAAAATAAAATAAAAACCTACTTTTTTAATAAAGGAATTCATGAATTCCTGCATTTTTTGTTTTTTTTTTTTTATACTTTTGATCCTGGATTACGCGCAGAGATTGCTTAGAACGTCCACAACTTTATTATTTTATGCAATAATTTGGATCAGGTTTAGAATAACGAAACACCATTGATAAATTGTATTATTAATCAAAGTAGGATCTCTTGATCCTACAATTTACTGAATTTTTTATACATATAGCATACTCTAACAAGTTATCGTTCTGACATAATTAAATGAAACGATTTAAAAGGTTAATAATATATTTATTTATTAGGTTTAAGTAATAAATTTTTTAAAAGATTGCTTTAAGAATTACTCCAAATTTATCTACGTTAATTTTGATATAAAATATAACTAATGTTGCTTTTAAAATAATTATTATTAAATAAATATCAGATATAACATATATAACCTAAAACATTTAACATGCATTTAGAAAAAAATAAAGGGTTTAAAATGAATATAGCTAAAAGTCTACAAACCATATACGTACTTACATTGTACGTATTGGCGAAAGTATGAATCACATGTAGACTATGCCTACAAAAAAAAACATAATAATATTTCGACTTCATTAAAAATCCTCGACGTTACTGTTAATTTCATTCCTTTTTGTTATTTTGCTACTTTTGTTACTTCAGTTACTAACCTTTTATTTATTCAAAAACTTTTCCTTATCTCTTATAACGATTTGGATCTGATTCATCTATAGTATGAGTTCCATAATGTGGTGATGGCGACTTAGATGTTGGTACTACATTTTCGGGGTACTTTGGTGGTGGTTGAAGCCCTTTCATTGGAACTTGAGAAATTTCCGGGGATTTGTACGAAGATTTATCATTTTGTTGTGAAGTTGTATTATTATCGTCAATCGGAATAGCAACCGAAGGAGAATTTTGATACTGACGGGCTTGATTATTGTATCTTGGATCATTTGGATTGTTAACTCCAGCTGGATTGTTCGGATTGTTAACTCTAGCTGCATCGCTACGATATTTGTAAATTATGTAAAACGCATGAATTATTCCTATATAACAAAATTTCATCATCAGATTATTATTATTATTATTGTGAATGATATTCAAATTAATGAAGACTTTAGCTACCTGGAATATGCCCTGTAATTATGATTATGAATACAGTTAGAATAAAGAAATTTCAAGCAAAAAAAAAAAAATTTTGAAACGAGGTTATTTAATTGTACTAAAAAAAAAATTATGATTTTACATAACTTTTTTTACAAGTTATTATTGTACTAAAAAAAAAAATTATGATTTTACATAACTTTTTTTTACAAGTTATTATGACAATTAACAAAAACCTCCTTTCTGACCATAGTAAACACAAAATTAACATTATTTACCAAGAATTGTCAAAACAATGTTAATACTAAATAAAAAAAAAAAATTTTAAAAATTAATAAAAATAGAATATTTATTTTTTCCAATAACTACTGTGAAAAAAGAAATCGAACCAAAAATCGGCAGAACATCCTCGCTTCATAAATACCCCAACCGGTGGAAGGAAGAAACTAAAAACCATGGCCATTATGTCGTAGGAACTGTATTCTGCCATTTTTTTTATTATAATAAGAGATATAAAAGTGTGATTGAAGTGTGGTAGAAGTAAGATTGAAAGACAATTTTGAAATACAAAAATATGTCGTTATAAATAAAAAGCGCAATTACATCACAAGATTTGGCTGTTTTCATCATGTTATAAACTGACGTATAGGTATTGTATTGTATATTGATATAATAGTCTTAGTCTTTAGTGATGTAAACATGATTTCGTAATTTTTTCTTGTTGGCATGATTATTACGTAAATCATCATTCGTGGATAGTGTCACAACTTTTTTTTTTATTAAATTGAGGCTAATGGTTAATGTTATATAAATACTTATTAACTTACCAAATCAAGTATAGCGCAAAAACCATCTAAAGGCATCCAAGCTTCAACGAAAATTCTCTAGTTCTGTATAATATCTGCCTAGTTAAGTATTGTTTTACGAAATTTAAATATTCGCCGAGTAGTACTGTACGTAGCAATTTTAAGAAATTTCCATATTAATTAATGATCGGGTCAGATACTAGATTAGCTACAATTAACGTTAATAAGTTTAATAGTTAAATTTTAATGTCTATAGATGGTTCGCACAAATAATTCATTATATACGATGAATAATTTATTGCATATTATCGGTGAAGCTTTGTATATTAATTGTACATTTTTAATTTTTTTTTAAATTACAACTGCTAATGTTATACAAAAATTTTTATATATGTTTTTGATATTTAAAAAACTCAATGAACATTCAAGTTTTTGGTCAAATAATGCTCGAAACTCATCGACTCCAAGCTCTACTTTCACTCATTAAACCTTCTTTAACCGAAATAAAGCTCTATATTTCATTATCCTACGGGTCCAGAATAAGTTGAAGCCGAAATGAAAACCTGAAATTTATTTAGGAAGTGAAGACGTCAGAGGAGTTGAAAGAACCAAAGAAGCTCCCGTAATAGTTCTGTAGTTAACGCTACCATTATTAAATCCATTACTACCATCAGTTCAGAAACGAAGAATTGCAGCAATTCCTGTAATTCTACTGTATAAAAAGGATAAGTCTAAATAAATAATAACAATTTTGAATTAAATAACTATAAATAGATTAAAACAGAGTAAAGAAATTGTCAACTCACCATCTTCATCTAAAGCTACCAAACGATGTGCACTAGAAACTTTTTCTAAAAAACAAAAAGACAAGAGTTTGTAAAAGCTTGTTTCGAGAAAAATATTTATTTAGATAATAATGAAAGTCGAAAACGAAAAGTTGTTTACATTGCTCAATGGAAAAAAAATAAGACGAAACAAAGACTAACCTGTAAAGTAAAAAAGTTAATTGAGAAATTAAGATTTTATAAATAAATATGGTTTAATTCTCTTAACCTAAAGGTCCATGTGAAATTATACAATATGTATACATTATTGTTCCTGTGATATGATCATGTAAAAATTTTTTGCCTCGATATTATTGTCATAAAATGACATCATCATTTATGCAAAATGTCGCGACAAAAAATTTCACATGCTAATATAATATGAACAATAACATCAATATTGGACATACGAAAATAACAAGAAATTTTTCTCATCGGAGTTAATGTCACTCATGTGCTGCTACGCAGCACATGGGAGTGACATTAATTCCGATGAAAAAAAAATTCCTTGTTATTTTTCATCGTACGCCCAATATCTTATACATATCTGATATTCACAAGGTTACTGCAAATTATGATGTATCTTGAATAACTTTCTGCATATAGGCAAGGTATAGCATGCCGTAATTTAAGCAAAAAAACCATAACTAGTTATAACTCAGTTACGGTACAACCCAAACTAGTATCGCCACCAAATCAGGTACGTACGTACGTGCGTATGTACAGTACGTACGGAGCTTTAATTCATTCACATGATAAGTATGATTAATATCATTTTCTCTAAACAGAGGTTATTTATTTTACATTATTTTCGTTCTTATCGAAAGACGAAACCCTACTAAATAGTAAAAGAAAACCATGATTTGAGTGCTCATCATATTTCTAAAAATTTTTTATTATATATTATGTTTAAAAATTCTAAATTTCAGCAGAAATAATAAAAGAGCCAGAGGAAAAAAAAAAAAATTAATATATTAAAATTCATAAACTTTTTATTGCAAGGTCAAAATATTAAATATAACATTTAATAATGCACGATTTTAAAAAATAATCGATTTTGTAAATTCCTAAAACCGCGCATACACAAAAATGAGGAACAACTTATACGTATTAATCTAAAAAGTACGTAGTAACTATTTAAAGTTTTTGACTATATATTAAAAACCAGAATTTTTAAAACATTTTTAGACGTAACCAGATTCAATATTACAAAAACCAAATAAATTCTTTGAATAATTCAATAAAAGAAAAATTGTGGATTATTTTTTCATAAGTTTCATGTTAATCAAAACAAAACTCCCAAGTTTAGATCAAATTTTAAGTAGTGATTACGTACGTATCTGATTTTGGTGGCGATACTAAGTGGCCTATCCCAATGCTTCAAGTTCCTCCTGCAAACGTCATTATATTGTTTTCGGTTTTGTTTGGACTAATACCTGTACAAAATTACAATATTCTGTATTGGAAGACGGTAATCAAAATCTGACCCATTTTTCATTAAGTAACTTACTAATAGATTAATACAAGATTGATAACAATTTTCATAAAAAAACTTGCTCAAAATAAGTAGATAAATTCAACGCGATTATACGAATTATCAGCCATGTCCTATGTGATTGAGCATTTCATATTTGTTATAGAGGGTGACCGAATAGGTTTACATCAGACGTGTCGGATAAGGTCGAGTCTTAGTAATTGATAACCGATTTTTTCATAATGAATAATCAGTTATCTAGTACTTACCAAAACGAAATGAAATCTGAAATATAAAGTGAACTTTAAACTTTAATGTTGATCTGTTGCTACCTTTTTTTTACTATTCCTTCCTTAATTCTCATAAAATAAATAATACAGCATTTTTAATTAGGATAGATGTTATCATGTATCTTATCGACTGATATTATAATTTTGGTTAAAATTTTAATCTTACTATTAGCATAACGCTACAGTAATATAAAGTTAATTCACAACTCTTATAAACATAATTCCGGTAGAGTTGATAAACAAAATTGTCTAAAAAATGCTATCCAATCAAAGTTTTAAAAAGATATCACAGAATTTTCTGGAATTTCTTTTCAGAATCGTCATGTAAGACAAAAAAATAAAATTCATTAAAATATATTTCTAGTAAACATCTTAGAATTCCACTGAGAATGTTCCATAAGAATTATCTAATAAATATAAATTGTACAAATCTTCGTAAATATTTAAAGAGCATATTATCACAATTTCTTATATCATTTTTATATTTGTACTAAATTATTATCAATATACCATATTTTTTGAGTTAAATTTTCGTTATGAATAAAACTAAAGTTAAAAAAAGTTGTAAAAATTGTCAAAAAATAAGGGTTCATAAGAATGAGAATGCTCAACAATGTAATATTTGTGATCAATTATCTCAAACATTATCTCAATCAGTACTAAGCGGTAATGATATTATCGATAAATGGCTTATTCAAACAAAAACGGAAATTATTTCATATAGCGGAGGTAATGCAGGAAAGAAATTTGTAGAATTTATTCCATATGAAAAATTTAATAATATTACTTATCTTGCTGAAGGTGGATTTAGTAAAATTTATAAAGCAATATGTTCACATGAAATAACTTCTTATTGGGACTCATCTAAGCAAAAATTCAGAACTAGAAATGATAGCATTGTTGCTCTTAAAAGTCTTAATAATTCTGAAAACATACATTTTGACTTTTTAAATGAAGTATGAATTTTTCGATTATATTTATTTCTATAATGCTGATATTAAGACTATTAACAAAACAGTGTTATATTCTATTTATTTTAGTTGACCACTTATTTCAAGTGCACGGATTTTAAATCAGGCGAACTAAACCGGTATATTGGTATTACACAACATCCTGAAACGAAAAAATTTATTATTATAATGGAATATGCATCGGGCGGGACCTTGCGCAATCGTATACCACGTAATCAATATGAGTTTTTCAATATTTTGTTAAGTATAGCAAAAGGTCTTAAAAAAATTCATGATAAACAAATTATCCATCGAGATCTTCACAGCGGTAATATACTTGTTATTAATGGTGATGCAAGAATTGGAGACTTTGGAATAAGTAAGCCTGCAAACATTGCATCAAATATAAACGAGGTTTATGGGGTGATTCCATATATTGCGCCAGAGATATTCAAAGGTGAAAAATATACTAAAGCCTCAGATATATATAGTTTTGGAATGATTGTATGGGAAATGACAAGTGGTCAAAAACCTTTTGCTAATTGCAAGCATGATGAGTATTTGATTTTAAATATTCTAGATGGTCTTCGTCCAAAAATTGTTGATGAAACACCACAATTCCTTGTTGAATTAATAGAACAATGTTGGGACGCTGATCCACTAAAAAGGCCGGATGCAAAAAAAATCGTTACAACTATTAATAAACATCGTTCATGGATATTTTATGGGAGTAATTGTTTTTGGAAAAATAGAAATATTCCAATGATTGGTGAAATAAATCCTCAGGCAATATATTCAAGCAGATTATTAAATTCTCTAATTAATACAGCTTTAATAATACAAAAGACAAAATTGAGCAACAATAATATTACCGGTAAGTTATATTATATAGATAATATAAACTTTTTAATAATATTTATATTTATCTGCAATTATTTTTTTAAATTAATAGATGATATATTTTTACTAAAAAATAGCAAGTATATTAAATAAAGTTTAGTTTTATTTAAATAAAAAATTAATAATAATTATCATTTGTAGTAGATATTTCGCATGAAGTTATTATGTCTAAACAAAATAGGTATAAAAATAGGTATAAAATTAAATCTACAATATTAATATCAAAGTATATTTTTAATATTTAATATTAATTTTTAATTTATCTAGTATCACAGACCTCGAAAATTTTGACAATCAAAATCAAATAACTAGCAATTATATGTTAAACCAATCTAAAAAACACAAACTTTATAATCATGGTATGTGAACAAAGTATAGCTAATCTAAAATGGACTTAAATATTAAAAATTTTAATGTTTAATATATATACTAAATTTATAGATACTACTAAGATTAAAAAACAGAAATATTGAATTACAAAGTTATTATTAGAGTTAAGTATCAAAACTTGGTTAAAATAAAAGATTTTGAATTTAACTATAATTGGTTGTACTCTAAGCAAATTTCAACTAACAAAATTATCATCAAAAATAGCAATGAATAAGACCAGTGACAACAGTAACATGATTTCGCAGATATTAAAAAGCTAAGGTAGATAGATTTCCGAAGAAAATGCCGGAATCTGATTAATTATATTTATAAAATTTTCTTAATGTTTTTTCTCTTAAGTGTTTATATAAATAATTTTAATTTACAACAAATAAATCCGAGTCTTGTGTCGTGACAAAATATCAATACGATATGCTTTATCCTGAAAGAACGCTTGCTATATATATATACTATATATATATATAATATTAGTATTTCTGCAATAAATGGAAAAGCCAATTTAAAATATAAGAATCTTATTGAATTATATATATTAATAATTATTATTATTATAACGGTAAATAATCATTGCTTAAAGCTAAGATGTAATATCACATAATATTCGTGGTCCTGTGAACCCTAGCGTCGTCCGTAAAAAATGGTAGTCGGTTACATGTGATTTCGGATAAGATCATAAACGACCCTAGCGTTGCCTGTAAAAGTGGTAGCCGAATAGATCTGTCGGTTACCTGTAATTTCGGACCTGCCTATAACGATAAGATGATTGATTACAAATCATTTATTATCGTAAAATTTTCTTTATCATAATAACTATTGTAGTTCACGCTGAAAACATTTTGATCAATATTTGACCTATAATCTTATCCGAAATCACACGTAACCGGAAGATCTGTCCGGCTACCATTATTTACAGGCGACGCTAGGGTCGTTTTACAATGCGTTGGGGTTAAGTAATTTTATAAGCCACTGTATCTATCTTCACTCCTATCTCTCATTAATACCGTCCAAGTCCAAAAATAGACATTTCTCTAATGTGAATAAATTCTAAGCTCGAACCCGTAAATTGAATAATGCCTGTAAATCGGATATATTCCAAAACAGCATTTTCCAAATACGTAATAACGATAATAAACTCTAAGTCCGAACTCCGTAAATTGAACTTGTAAACCAATCAAATGTAATTTCCAAAGAAAGTATTTCCAAATATAAATAAATTCCAAGTCCAAACTCCGTAAATTGCTCAATCACTTTCTTTAATCAAAAATTTTCACGTAATTTCCAAAAAAACATTTCTAAATATGAATAAACTCTAAATCTGAACTCCGTAAAAATTGAACTTACAAACTAATCAAATGTCATTTATTTAAGATTGTTTTCGCGTAATTTCCAAAGAAAGCACTATTATTTTAATCTTTATTATCCTTTGTCTACGTATCTGTATAGATTTCACCAAATCACCTGTTTCAATTCGTTGTTTTATATCTACAGTATTAAAATCATTGAATGGTATTCATTCTAATCTAATTTACTGTATCCAGTATTAAAATCATTGAATGGTATTCATTCTAATTTAATTTACTGTATCCCCCCTTAAAAATTATCCAAAAAAAAAAAAAATCGTTCGATTGTTAGGTAATTTCTGATTTCTTAAAAAATCATCAGTGATCAAACGTTTTTTTTTTTTTTTTAAGGGGATACAGAATTTTGCAAACCGCAATAAACTTATGTTGCCTTAATTAAATTAAATTGTCAATATCTCGATTTCCACTATTAAGATTCTGGAACCGATACATAACTTATTAATCTCAAACATAAGATTTTTTTTATAAAGCTAATTACAAATACTTTATATTGCTCGCTAGAATTTACTACAGTTTACGCATTTGTCACTATTGCGCTCTATGTTTAAACTTTATTTTATTTATTTTAACTTTTGTGTCTAGACACCTCACTAACCTAGACCTTAACCTAACTATAAAAAAAAAAAAAAATGCTCCCACAAAAATCTTGAAATAACTTTTTTTGCTCAAATGCTAGACCTATAACACTAATCAGCATGGAAGCTTTCTCCTATCGCCCACAGTGTCATAATTTCATTCATGCCATAGATATTATCAAGTATTTCTTTTACATTATGGATAATGTATTTAATTTGATAATTCCTACCACTTTACAAGATAAAGTAGATTAATTAGCTATCTAATTTTAGAAGTGCAGTATTTAAGCGGGTATTTATTATTTGTCTAACATTTGGTCTTTTATTCAGCTTTCGATGATTTAGTTGCATATTCATGGGATAATAATGGCTGATGAAACTATTTTTGCAATAACGAAGGTTTCATCACGTATTTCACTTGACAATATTCTTGAAGATTGACAAACTTTTGGAAGTCACTTACAATTAAGGATGCTAACAATACTCGTAATTAAATTTGATAAATATAAACTTTTCGAAAAAAATCATTTGCATAAACATTAACATGATCATGGAAAAAATAGTACTGAGAGTCTTTACATAGGCGCCGTTTATAAATTTTTACAAAGAAAAATTTTAATTATAGAAGAGTAATCTCTTTTCCGAAAACTTTTTTTTTTTTTACTACATAGACTTTAAAAAAACTTTATATCCAGAGATGAGACCAACAAAATTAATACTTATGCACTAGTTCTTCAATTTATTTAAATTGCGGCTTAATTTGCTAAAAGTGACCGCTTTATTTATGATTCCAGGGATTCTCTGTATTTTTAATAAGGAACAAACTGTTCACACTTTATTCATGTCCATTAATTAGCCTTATACTATCACAAAGCTATTCTAAAATTTCTATTTGCAGCAGCTAGTACAATAAAAAAGGTAGCTGCACGACGCAGTCTTGCAAAAACTAAGGTTAATCTAGAAAGAAAAGAAAAGAAAGTTTTTATGTTTTTGCCAACTTAATTTAGTTGCAAGCAAATAATATTAATAAAATTTATAACAGTCGTTTACTAAATAGATCTGAAAGTATCTATCTGCTATGTGTTCGAGTAGTTTAATTTAAATAATTTGATTACAGTAATTATGTGAAAGATATTTTATTTTTAAAAATCATCCGTTCTTCATTACTCGTCTGTCTTCACTATTTTTTTTTAATTATTCTTTATTCACTACGTAGACAATAATAAATTCAAAAAATTCGATGCTTCACATCACTGATCCATTGAATTAGCACCGTTCTTAAATTTCCAAATAATACAATCAGAATAAAATAATATTTATACTGTCCATAACTTACTATGTATATAAATATCAAAACCATATTTTTAAAATAGTGGTGCTTCGTGCCTGGTTCCGTATAATCTTTGCTTTATTTAATGAAAATAAAAGATGTTGCTGAAATAACATATAATCCTTTATTTGAATGGATTAATGAAAGCAAATCATTCGCACTTGGCTACCATAGTTTTCTTGACAATCTGCGACTTGGTTCATTCCAATAAGGAACAACACGGTTGGTTTGTTATTATTTATATCTTATTTTATCAATATGGGGTATCATTTATTCATTAAGCGAAAAAATTTGTATATAAAAAATAATATCGCAGATATACACTGCAATTATATAACATGTGAAGGTACGTACATACACCATCTATCCATTTTCTGCACACCATTTACGAGCATGGATACCTTTATAGTGTTTCATAAAAGTAAAACGATCAGAGAAGTTATTTCGCAATTCTTTGTCTGATGATTCTGATGATTTCTGATCATGAAATATAAATTTATGAAATAATGGATAATAGAGAGTAATAAAACTTACTTTTGAAAGTGTATCATCAATTTCTCCTGGAATTCACATTTGAAGTACCATTATTCCAACAAAGTCCCATTACTTTTTTGCTTATTTTTTGGATTTACAACCAATCGATGAGCCCGTTGCAAAATAAACTTCCTTGAATTCTTCTTGAATACTACGACCTTCACAACAAAAGTAAGTATACACATTCAATTTCAAAGTTGACGAAAAATCTCTCCAGCAACAACTTGAATTTTGTGGCATTGGTGGGTGTTTTCCTTTGTTGAACTCAAATAGATTTGCTGATTTCTAAGGTATACGTCTTTACTTGTTCATTTAGCAATTTGAGTTCTTCAAATGTATAGATACGTTCAAAGTCCAAATTATCAAGGTCCATTTTATGGTTGTTGACTTTAGGCGCAAAGATACTATTCCTGATGGATCAATCGTAATGATCTTTGATAGGGTTAAAAAAAAAAAAAATATATTTATTTGACTACTGTTCCTGTTAGGGTTCTAAAAATGAACCCCAATCCTAATTTTTTTTTCATATACTTTGCTATAGTTGTGTTGTATTTTAGAACGGTATTTTTGCACTTTAGGTATACTAAAGAAATTTTTGAAATTTGACCTAACGATTTTTATATTACACAAGATCAATGACTGGATATAAATTCCCTTCATCATCAAGATAAATACCCCTAAAATCGGGACAGATTAAGGCCATCAACAGATACAGTAAATGCATACCTGATACAATAAGAAAGGACTAATATTGCATACTACAATTTCAACAGTAATAATCATAAAAAAAATTACTTTTGATTACCTGCATATATATGATGTAAATTACATCAGGATGTAATTTGGTCTGTCCGCGTATTTCTGTATTTCGTGTTTAATGTAAACATAATGAATTATGGACTGCATTAAGTTAGTCTATAAAAGAGGACAGATATTATACGTATGTAGCAAGTCACATGCTGTCTACAGTAGTTAGTTAATCAGGTCACTTTTTAAAAACGAACGGGTACAGTACATACACTTTAAATTTTCTTATGATTGACCAAAATTAATGAATTTCGATATACTACGCC
>CAJVPU010000946.1:0-14668 GCA_910591775.1 Dentiscutata heterogama | reverse complement strand
AATGAGATAATAAATTTAATTGAGAAGAATCTTTTATATGAACAGGTTCAGGAAAAGCTAAATGAATATCTTGATTATCGTTTTGATTGTCAAGACTTATATCCTTCTTTAAATCGTCCTTTTCAAGAAGAACAGAAAAAATATTAGGTTTATTTCTAGCAAAGGTATTGTTTGGTGATGAAAATTCAGGTGGAATGGATTGAGATGATGAATTTTTTGGAGCCGAGAAGAGTTTAATCAATAGCATGTATCTTAACCATTCTAAAAGAGATGGTTGTAAAACCAAACTATTATTATTGTTAATGTCATTATTATTATTGGTATTAATAATATCGTCATTGATAACATCGTCGTTTTTAATGAAATCAGCCTTATTGCAATTTAGAGCCTTCAATTCAACAAAATCATTAAAGTTTCCTATCATACTGAATTCATCGGTAATGCCTTTGTTGTGAGAATGATGAGGATAGAGATACTCAAAAGAATTAACATTGGAGATCCACAATTGTAGTTTAATAGCATGAAAGGTATGAGTAACAGCAATATCTTGAGAAAATACTAAAGCATTAAGTAATCCTAAAATACAAAGGATTAAATAAGCAAAATATTTATAACAAAAAAAAATCAAGAATAATCAAATAATAATAATATTATTATAACACACATATATATACCTTGAAGTGACATGCCAATATAGCAAAGTAAAAATAGAGGATAAGATATCGAACGATAAACATAAGCATAAGTTTCAACGAAAGAGTTAAAAAATTGAGCCACCAATGGTACTACAGGATACCATAAGACTCTTTTGACAACAGAAGAAATCAATTTCTTATTAATTAAAGTAGGATAATCTGATAACTGAGAAGTTGCAGAATCAAAAACATCATCAATTTCTTTTTTTACAGATCTAAGTTTTCTAATGACCAAAATAACAACGATCGCACAATACAATATGGATGCATCTATCCAACCGAAAAGAGTAAACCATTGCCATATTATACTTTCTTCTCGACCCGAATCACGATACCAACAAGATCTGTAATAAATATTAATAAATATTAATAAATGAAATAAAAATATTATGTGTATATAAATATGAAATAAATAAATAAATAAATTAATATATATATACATACGCTTCGGGTTCATCATAACCATACATATTAGAAGCCAAAGGAAGAAGAGAAAGTAAAAGGGCAAAAAAAGGTGCAATTATAAAATAATAATTTTCAAGATTATAACGACTTCTAAATTCGCATAAGAATACTATATGAAGATTCTAAATTAAATAAAATAAAGACAAATGAAATATATATATAGTGTATATAAAGAACGAGATAAACATAATTATACATACCAAGGCTATACAAACGATAAAGAATAGAGAAGTAAGACCAAAAAATACGATTCCCCAACTCTTAGACATAAAAAGAAATTAATTAAATTAAAAAAAAAGCCCTATATCAAAAAGGTAGCTGTTTGACATCGAAGGAGAATGCTGATGGATATCTTACCGAATATGCACACAAATTGGGATTATCATCCAAAAATATAGCAAATAAAATATGAACAGAATAACCTATATCAAAGAATAAGGCTGCAAAACTTAAACGAAATGAAACTCGATCAGCGAGTTTAGGATAGTACATTCGTATAAAACCAAATGTCACGCATGAGACAACAGTAGAAGTGAGAGAAATGATATTAAGAGGAATACATAATTGAGCTATAAAATCATATTGATCCCTTGTAATCGGAGTGATAGAAGCCATTAATCATAATACTCTTCTAATACAGTAATAGACTAGAAGAGATTATCGACTTAAAAAAAAGATTTATATGTATATCTTAAATCATTAAAAAGCATTACATAGAAGACAAACAATGATAATTTCCGATAATTTGCTAAATTTATATATGTATACTAGATAGATTTCAGTAATACTGAGATTTGTTTTGCATATATTTAAACCAATAGTAATGGTAGATACGTAGCAATCCCTTGGACAAATATTTGGAACCGTCGTGTAAATTGTTCCATTTTCTCTCGTCTAAACATGTGACATTATAAAAAGTTAAACCCGAATCAGCAGGGTTGCCTGCAATTTTTTATGATAATATTAAATAAATTATATAATTTTTTCTATTAAAACAAAAATAAACATAAAGATTAAAATAAATTTAATACGTGTAGACAGCCTAATTACAGCAAATAAAAATTTTTAGAGGCTAAATTCAGCCCGAAAAAGCAAAAAGATAATAAATTTTATCTTCTAAACCTAGACTTACCTAAAGCGGTTCAACTTTAAAGTTATTTAATAAAATATTAATAAATGGGCTGACATCATTTTAGACGTCCTACACATTTTCACCAGCGGTACCGATTATACTCAACTATAGAATTATTTTCACATAGCACGAGAATATTTATCTTAACGAAGGAGACATTGTGTCACATTACTACGCAGTATTATTTATTTACTATCAAATATATTCATTTGTAAATGATATTTTTATACATAATGTGCTTTTGTATTGACACAAATAAAAATAAATCTAATGAAAGACATTATACTGTATAAACTTTGATTTATTAGAATATATTAATTTCGTACACCAAATTAATATCAAAAAAAAAAAAAGTTATACAAAGTTTTTTGATATTTAGTAGAAATACAATAATGACAATAAAAAAATCTGACCGGATTATGTGACACTAAAGAAATTTTGTAAGTTCTTTTGCATTAACATTTTAACCTATAGCATTTAATTTCTAATGGTACCATTGGAAATAAATTATATTAAAATAGATAAATTCTATTAGATAAACTTATCGAATACAAAAATATTCCTTGGAAGTTTCTAAATCATTTATAGAATAGTCTCCATAACAAAGCTTCATTTTGTTATTGCATTTTTAATAGTACACCTTTTGTTATATCACACGAAGTGCAAAATGCTGACACATGAAAATTGTTATCCAATCAAATGCACGGATTCGTACACATTTCATTTTTCGGTTAACTTGTTTCATCGGATTACTGGTAAATTTGTTCTTTGGTATAAACAGATGTCAATCAAAATACAACACACTAAAGTAGAGAATTCTTAGCCCACAATATTTGTGCGTTTCTTATTTCAAAATTAAAAAAATCCATAATACTCACAAATATTTAACTAGGGTTCTCCAATGAGCCGGCTCAAATAGGAATACTCGATATTCCCATTGGCTCGTTAAAGCTTATATAGTTTGTACACTATATAATATATAAAATTATCTCTTATTTGTATAATTTATACGATATTCTTGAATATAAATATAATATAAATTACACAGCTTACAAGTCAAATAAGTTCTAAATAAGCCGATGGGGTGTAGGATAAGCCTATTTGAGCCGGCTCATTGGAAAACACTATATTTAACTTATAATACTCGGAAAGACCAATTCATAACGTGTAATACTGGTCAACCCATAACATTAAGAATGCCAACCTATACATGTAAATTTAGTAACCTTGTACGGATGTCGCAATTATTAACATAAATTTAAAAATGTGACGTGTAATATTAGTACTACGTAATAGCTTCGAAACCCTTATTTTTTTAGAAAGCCTACGTTTGACATAAATTGTCGGTACAGTACATACGTACACAATTGTACGCAAGTACAGCACACGTTAGCATGAAAACATTATAATGTGACAGTTAACGATAATATTTTCACAACAGCAATATTTCATGTTAGACTATTAAAATTGGTTTATTTAATAAACTTTTTTAAACTTTTTGATAACAATATTATAATGTTAGTAACTCCGTAAATCATAATATAGAAAAAAGCCAATCAACTACAATTTCAAATCTAGGCCAACATCTATTTGGGTTAAGATAATCTAAAATTTTCCGATCATCTTAAATGTTTAATCATGGTAACCGATTAATTTGCCAGCATTAAGATCGTTTTGCCCACATATAATTTTGCTTTGAATTATTAATAGTTTTTTATGAGCTTAAAATGATTCATCCCTCCATCATTCGGTTTATATTACTTATACCGACACCACCAAATATCATGCTTAGATTAGTTATTTACTTTTATATATTTTATAGAAACTTAAGTTCTAAATAAATAAAATTCAATAATAAATTTTATTTAATGCTAGCAGAAATTAAATTATATATGCATTTTTTCAATTTTAATCCAATAAAATAAATAAGTAAATAAGTTAATTAAAAATATAAAATAAAAAATAAAATAAAATAAAATAATAACAATAAAAAAATAAAAAATAAAAAATAAATTAAAAAAATAAAAAAAATGAAAATAAAAATATAAAAATAAAAAAATTATAATAATAATAATAATAATAAAATAAAAATAAAATAAAATAATAACAATAAAAAATAAAAATAAAATAACTAAAATAAAATAATAACAATAAAAAATAAAAAAATAATAACAATAAAAAATAAAAAAAATAATAACAATAAAAAATAAAAAAAATAACTAAAATAAAAAATAAAAAAATAAGATAACTAAAATAAAAAATAATAATAAAAAAATAAAATAAATTAAAAAATAAAAAAGATAAAAAAAAAAATAAAATAAAAAAAATAAAAAAATAAAAAAAGTAAAAAATAAAAAAATAAAAAAAATAAAAATAAATAAAAAATAAAAAAATAAAAAAAATAAAAATAAAATAAAAACTATTAAGCTTAGTTAGTTATTAAGATTACAGAAATATGGCGCTATTACTGATAAAAAAATCATATTTAACTAAATGATAACCAGTAATACAGTATAAAGTACAAATTATAACTTATTTATTATATATTTAGACAATATATGCAGTTTAATATATTTTTTAGTTAATATGTTAATATGTTTAAATACATATATTACCTAGTAAATATATAGTAAATAAGTTATGATTTGTACCATGTATTACTAGTTATTATTTAGTTAAAATATCAAGATTTTATGCATAATTAATTATGACCATGCCATAATTCTGTAATTTGTTAATTATGATGACAGCTATATATGAATATATGAGTGCTGAGGTCAGATTATCATATAAATAATTTATAAATTATAAATAATAAATGTTCTTAATGGAACATCTGTTCATGATCTTAGCGAATTACGTTGCGCAGCTATCTTATCGAATTAAATCTTTTTAATAAATATGGATAATAGCTATAGCTACAACATAAATGAATTTTTTTTTGTATTTTATGTATTTGATATGAGAGAAGCTTTGCTTATCAACATTTTAATAAAATAAGCTTCTCGTTATAAATAATGAATTTCAAGTAAAACCTTTTAAAATTAGTGCATCGTTGTATTGGATGAAAATGATTAATACACGCATGGAAATAAAATTTCAAGTGACATAGAATATGTATAAAGATGAGAAAAGCTCGATTCTATGCTTTATGGATATTCAAGTGGCCCTCTTATTACGATAATTCCAAGTACTATTACCTATAGCCAGAACTATGCAGTTTCAATTTCTTTGTCTTCTTTTTGGAGCCCTTGTCATTGTCCAATTGTTATCATTCAATAAAAAAGTGCCAGACATTCCTGAAGGTAATGCATTCATATGCATTCATAAATTTAATATTTTAAATACTAAAATTGATTAACTGTACATTGCCTTTAGTAACGACTTTCTGTAATGGTCTCAAAATTAAAGAATCTTCAAAAAGTTTATTCCCAACATGAATATACAACGAATATACCAGACAAGGTCATTCAAGTTATAATCGCTAATAGAATTCGTATTATAAAAATATAATGCTGACCACGCCTTTGAGGCGCATATAATTTCAAAATATTTTAAGCTTCTTGAGAGTCAAGACTTGAATGATTTTAATGTTATATGCAATGCAATCAACAAACCATTAAACGATGAATTACTGATTTTATGAATGCTGGAGGTAAAGAACTGAAGGCAATATGAGTTTCCTTTAAGATTAATCAGGCCAAAAAGACAATCTTTGCAGAACAATATAACTAATCAAAATCTCCTTTTTGCCGCAGTAGACTTTCTTATCATTGAACCTAGGTGCCACACAAAAATGCGCTGCAGATCCTCGATTTTGATTGACTAACGGCCGAGGATCTTCAAAATTTCGGCACACATTACACAATTGTTAACCAGGAACAATTTTCACTTAATGGGTGGCTGCGATTTCATTAGTAAAATTACGAGTAATTCCGGCCTAATTTTTGATCGTCGCTCTTAGCCAATCAAAATCGAGGATCTGTCGCGCATTTTTTGTGCTGCACCTAGGTTCAATCTATCATACAAGAAATGATGTCTATGGTGCTTTTGCTACTTTAGAACTCGTAAGTCAATAATAATTGGTTATGCAAGGACACAAAAAAGGCCAATCCTCCACTTAAGATTGATATCAGAAAGTCTTTTGCAAAAGTTCACCAGAATTTGAAAAATTTAGTCGAGAACATAAAAATTAAATTTTAAGAAATTCGCTATTAAATTTAATATTGATGTAGAATAGTATGGATTTATAGTATATATTGTTTTTAAATAACGATATGTTTCTTCTTGTCCAATACTATTGCGGGATTTTACTGTACAAGACCGGATCTGATACTTAAGTATTTGTCACTCGATCACTTATCATGGTACAAACAACTACGAAACAACTATACGGGATATCGCCTCGCTGCCCACGTGGTCCAAAGCTTGTTTCCTAGGATCGATCATTCATTCTTATTATTTTACTCATCTCTTGGTCACATTTGATATCCTAATATGACAGAACCGATATTAATTGCATTAATTTAATCACTAAATCAAAAATTCGAAGTCTCTTAGGGCCGAAAAGCTTTAAAAAAAAAAAAGGCGAGTCTTAATAACTAAATACTATTTGTTAAATTTCGAAAAATTTTATTTGTAAAAAAAAATAATAAAATAAATAAAACAGGTGTAAGGTAGAATAAAAAAAAATAAATAAATCAGGTGTAAGGTAGAATAAAAAAAAAAAAAAAAAAGATATAAAAAACAATTAAAATGCAATAAAAATTATGAGATCAAGATCAGATGACGAAAACATCAAAGCGAACCTATCCAAATAAAGTAATGATAAAGATCCATCGACAAATACAGTATAATCTCGATATAACGAACGATAACGAAGATTGTTTCTAATTTTTATGTTTAAATTAGCCCTGATATAACGAAACTACTAATAAAGTTTTGATATAACGAAGAAAACCTCCAGCTACAGAGCTTCGTTATATCGTGGTTATATTGTAAATGGTATATATATAGCTAGATGTAATCACTTCTTATTTTCAAAGTATTCTATCAACTTGTTAATAGAATTTTCATCTGAATCATACAACTATTCTAAATATTGGTGACCTATTTCTATGAGGTATGGAATCCTTTCAAGATCATCCAATTTTATCTGATCTTCAAATGAAACTTGCTATCGTTGATATTGATTTTTTAGGATACGTATTACTTCACCGACGCTCATTTCGTAGACATAACATTTCACCGACAAAAATTCACCGACAATTTATTTCACAGAAGCTCATTTCATAGACAATTTTTTTTATAAATTCCACTAACCTTAATTCTAATTCTAACCTGACCCTAACGACAATGACCAGAATTATTTTGTCGGTGAAATGGAAAATAAATGTCAGCGAAATAACATGTCGGTGAATTGTTGTCGGTGAAATGTTATTTCTACGAAACGAGCGTCGGTGAAGTGAGCCGAACCGGATTTTTTAACATCAAGTGCATTTGACGATCAACTTCATTTTCATCATTAGATATATTAAATTGATTTGATGCCCAAAAATGTTTATCTCTATAAGGAAATGGCTTTGAAGGATCTGGTATATAACTTCCTGTACCCAATGAAAGTATAAAAATCTTTCTACATTATATCGAATAGCTTCATTGAAAAATGTCAATGCTGGATTATTAATATGCATACCTCCATCAATGAAAAGACCTTTATGCTTCATCTCATAGGGTGAAAAAAAAGTTAGTATAGACGTTGCAGCCATTAAATCATCAACAAAAGTATCATTTTTTAATTCATCTTCACGAGCATCATTGCGTGTAAATAAATGAATTGCTGATGAATCAGCTACATTTATTGCAAGAATAACCAATTAGTGAGTGCATGACTCAATTTCGTTTGTCCAAAATATTCTTCAAATAGCTTAGAGCGACCTTCGTTTATATACTTTGCTTTTGAATTCTTTACTTTATTCATAGTGAATATTTTTTTGGTATGATCTTGGTAAGTTTCCAATAATTCTGAAGCTGAAAACTTTGGCTTAAAATCTAAATATTCATGGGACGGTGTAGATAGTTCAGCAGCAAATAATACCACCGGTTGAAGTTCCAGTTATCATATTAAATAGATGAGAGATAGGTCTTCTGGTTCGATATTCTATTTCATTAAGCCATAATATAGGTAATATTCCACGTATGCCTCCTCCATCAATAGAGAGGATATTATAAACAAGATTCTCATTACTTCGAGAATTTAGGAAATAACTTTGTTCATATTTCACATCCATTTTTTCTCTTTTGTATTTGTTAATGCGATGTTCACTCGAATTTTCATCCGTTAGCGTTAGCCTTTTGAGGAATGATATTTGTTTGTCAGCTAATTTGTTTTTAGGATCTAATCTCAACGCTTCAATAATACATTCAGATGATTTTTCATAATTAATTTACTTACAATAAGCAATACTACGAAAGCGCCAATACTGATGAAGAAGTTAAAAATGTGCTTGCATTTAAAAATTCAATAATTTGAGTATATTTGGACAATTTGAATAAACATTTGGTATAACCAATTGCAGAAACAGGATTTTTAGGATCTATTTCACGTACATTCTCGTATATGAGATCGGGCCAGTATGTAAATAATTTTATCAATATAAGTGATCAAAACTTCAAATATACCTTATTGGTCAGGTATTGGAAGTTAGGGATTGGAATCGGTTTAGTCGACTAAACATAGTAGCTTGCTATAAAAATTTTTTAGTAGACTAAACCGATTCCAATCCTTATTGGAAGCAACTACACTCTACCCTCTTTATAACGGACCCTTCGGGCTGAAAGATTTTGTACATTATATCCATAATAAATGAATATCCGTTATAATGTTATATAATATAATAATAATATTTTTAAATTGTTTAGAAAATTACTCCGTTATAACGAGGGTATAGTGTACGTTGCGCAGCGGTTCCGATCAACTCATCGACAATTTCCTCAAAGACACCATATTTTAACCGACGTTCATTTCGCCAACAAGCTTATTTACAGACAATTAATTTACAGACAGATTCATTTCGTAACAGTATAATAATATTAGTATTATCATTAAGGTTAGGCTTAAAATTAGAGTTAAGGTTAGTGCAGTTTATATATATATATAAACCAGCCTATAAAATGAAAATATACTATCTATATATGAAATTAACTTGCCTGTAAAAATTAATCGTCTGAAAAATAAATTTATCAATGGAATAATCTTCACATGTCAAGCTAAGCCCAAGGACGTAAATGGTGAATCATTGTTGCTATTTTTAGTTAAGAAAGGAATAGATGAGATATATAAGAGAGAGATGTAAAAAGTAAAAATGAAATTGAGAGGAAAAAGAATGATGAAAAACAGGATGAACAGTCGATGTTACACGACTGGCTCTTCACCCGTGTGCAACATATATAAAAATTAATTTATGATGAAAAGTGAGATGCTCGGGGACGTGCTTGCTGGCTGTGGGGTCTTGCTCAGCAACTTGCTTCACGACGCTCAACTGATGTTAGTAGTACTGTAATGGGAAAAAATATTGTAGAGTGTAGTACTACAAAGATGTGTACACCTTTGCGTTTTGATCACGACGGCATATCATACATGTACTCGATTCTCTTTTTGTCTCACGTGACCATTACGCAATACTTGTATGCGTATATTGAATTGTATTTAGAAGTTTATATAAGTTGACATATGGGTCCTAGAGCCGCGGCGCGGCACTACTCCCATTGTGTATCTCCATTAATCAATAAACTAGTAAAATTGAAATGGATCCGAGCGAGAATAATGTGAAGTGATTGTCGGTAAATAATTCCGTTGCGTAACAATTTTATAATACACAATATAAATTAATAAAAAAGATAGAATAAAAAAGGGTAGAAAATATAATTTGTTTACCACGTTAAGCATAGCACCGGAGACTTCCTTCGGGCTATCCCGAAATAAGAAAAGCGAAACATGGATCAGTTAAAAAGGTCGATCACATGATGTAATATTTATAAATATAATATATTGGTCATACAGTACTACATTATTACACTCGTTCGGTCATTGGCTGAAATGAACGTTTCGCATTATACATTCTTCAATAAATTTGATGTTCCATAGGTACAGTAACATATTCTTTCTTGCGTCAAAATGTCAACTTGCAATAACCTATCTGTAAAGCAATCAGAAAAAACCGATAATTCATCTGATATTACACAAATAGCCAACAATGTTACCCAATTACATTTAGAAGATGACAAGTCACAAGATTATTCACAGGATTTTCTTAATGAAATCGTTAAAGATATGTGTAATCTGTATAATAAAGAAAGATTAGAAAAAAAAATTCCTCGATTAATTTTAGACATATTAGAACAATTTCTAATAAACAAGATACAAAATCCAAATATTATTATCAATTATTGTTTAAATAATCAAACCAATCCTATAATTCAAATTATTCTTGCAAATTGTTATCGTTATGGAAAATGGGTTGAAAAGGATAAACATAAAACATTCATTTATTACCAAAAATCAGCAGAACTTGGGAATGCCAGTGGAATAAATAGTGTTGGATATTGCTATCAACATGGAATTGGAGTTGAAAGAGATGGACATAATGCATTCATTCATTATCAAAAATCTGCAGAGATGGGATACCCTATTGGAATAAATAATGTTGGATATTGTTATCAACAAGGAATTGGAGTTGAAAAAGATGAACATAAAGCATTCATTTATTATCAAAAATCTGCAGAGATGGGAGACGCTGTTGGAATAACTAATGTTGGAAATTGTTATCGAAATGGAATTGGAGTTGAAAAAGATGAACATAAAGCATTTATTTATTATCAAAAATCCGCAGAGATGGGGAACGCAGGCGGAACGAATAATGTTGGATATTGTTATGGAAATGGAATTGGAGTTGAAAAAGATGAACGTAAAGCATTCATTTATTATCAAAAATCTGCAGAGATGGAGCATATTAAAGGAATATATAATGTCGGATATTATTATGGAAATGGAATCGGAGTTGAAAAGGATGAACACAAGGCATTCATTTATTATCAAAAATCTGCAGAGATGGAGGACGCCAATGGAACATATATGGTTGGATATTGTTATAATAAAGGAATTGGAGTTGAAAAAGATGAACATAAGGCTTTCATTTATTATCAAAAATCAGCAGAGATCGGTAATGCTAATGGAATATATATGGTTGGATATTGTTATGAAGAAGGAATTGGAGTTGAAAAGAATGAACATAAAGCATTCACATATTTTCAAAAATCAGCAAATATGGGTAATGCTAGTGGAACATATATGGTTGGTTGTTGTTATCAAGATGGAATTGGAGTTGAAAAGGATGAACATAAGGCTTTCATTTATTTTCAAAAATCAGCAGAGATGGGTAATGCTGAAGGAACAATTGAAGTTGGACATTGTTACGTAAAAGGAATTGGAGTTGAAAAGGATGAACATAAGGCATTCCTTTATTATCAAAAATCAGCAGAGATGGGTAATGCTGAAGGAATAATTAAAGTTGGTCATTGTTATGAAAAAGGAATTGGAGTTGAAAAAGATGAACATAAGGCATTCCTTTATTATCAAAAATCAGCAGAGACGGACGATTCTGGAGGAATATATATGGTTGGATATTGTTATGAACATGGAATTGGAGTTGAAGAAGATGAACATAAAGCATTCATTTATTATCAAAAATCGGCAGAGCTGGGAGACGTTTATGGAACATATAATGTTGGGGATTGTTATCAAAGAGGATTTGGAGTCGAAAAGGATGAACACAATGCATTCATTTATTATCAAAAATCGGCAAATATGGGAGACGCTAGTGGAATGGCAAGTGTTGCTGAATGTTATCGAAATGGAATTGGCATAACAAGAGATATAAATAAAGCCAGATACTGGTATCAAAGGTAAATTTTGAGTTTAAATTTTTGTAAGTGTATTGTGATGCACCATAATTAATTTTTAAGATCAGGAGTAATTGAAATCAAGAAATATAACGCAGAAGATAATTCATGAGCCAAAATTTCGAGTTACATCTGATCTTATTCAATTAGTAGACCTAGGGTCGTGTCATGTCACCAGGGACTAAATTAATTTTTTCATTATGTATTGATATATTTGATAACTTCATGTATTTAAATCACCGATTAGAGAAAAAGAATTGACATTAGGTATTATTATCGGAATTAATTCATATTATTAATAATATTAATTTATTTATAATCTAAATTTTATTTAATTATTAGCTACAAATGACTGGATGCAAAATTCTGAAGTTGATGATGATTTGAAAAAAATATTGAGCGAAAATAATTATCAGTTATCATGGATTCCTTACGATGAATTTGAAGATATTAAAGAGATAGGTAAAGGTGGATTTGCAACTGTATATCATGCTACTTGGTTTGATGAAAATCAAAATCTATATAGAGATGTTGCTCTTAAATTACTTCATAAATCAAATAATTATCATGAAGAATTTTTAAAAGAGGTAAATTTAATTATAATAAATATTCATCATTTATTATTTAAATTAATTGTATATTTAATTTATTTTTAATAATAAGTTAAAAGCATATTGCGATATTGGTCTTAAGGATCCAACTTTTTTAAAATGTTTTGGTATATCAAGAGATAAAGTTTCCAAAGATTATATTCTTGTCACGCAGTATGCATCGAAAGGCTGTTTACGCAAAAATTTACATACTATTGCAAAAATGGATTGGAAAGATAAACTAAGTCTGCTACAATGTATTGCAGTAGATCTTCAGATAATTCATTCTCAAGACCTTATTCATCGGGATTTACACAGTGGAAATATACTACTAGATAGCTTTAAAAGTGCATACATAGCAGATTTAGGACTTTCTATAACTTCTAATATTGCATCAAAATTTGATGGAATTTATGGAATTTTACCATATATTGCACCTGAAGTTTGGCACAAACAGCATTATACCAAAAAATCCGATATTTATTCATTTGGTATAATCATGTGGGAAATTTTATACGGTAAACCTGTACCTTTTGAACAAAAATCAAAATTACAACCTAAATTACAATTTTATTTACAAGTACGCGATGGCTTACGACCACCTATTGATGAAAATATAGCAATATGCTATACAGATTTAATGAAGAAATGTTGGAATATAGAGCCAGAAGAACGACCAACAGCAAAAGAAATTTGCGATATTTTTACAGAATGGCAAAATAATGAAAAAATTTTATCAGAATTAACTGAATCTAATAAAAAATTAGAAAATATAAATAACGAAGATATGCAAGTATATATTGAATCACACTATAAAAGTAGTATTATTCCAATTAATAGTGATTATAAATATCAAGGTAATTACTGTATTTTTTTTTTTTTTTTTTACTAATATATAAATTAAATTATTCTATATTCAATAATCTCTTTTATAGATAGTAAATTATATGAATTGGAAATACCGGATGTTATTGAATGAAATCAGCATACCCATAAAACAAAGAATATGCCAAAAGATGAGAAATCACACATACCGTTTATATTTATTCTCACCTGATATATAAAAGTTGAAATTTTTCGATCACGTCGGTATTGGTTTTTTAATTTTGTACATTATTTAAATAGATGCTTATCATTATAAACCTGAGCAATTTGCTGCCGTCTTATCAAATATATCTGCTTTTCATTTCTTAATTTACTCCTATTAATAATTGACTTCCGTCATCCGTAAACTGAATAACGTACAGTATGTTGCTTTGAAATCCTTGCTCTTTTTTTATATTATAAAATTTTTAGCGAATATATTGTAAGATTTGTTTAACAGACTTATATATATTTTTTTTAATAAGAAAAATTTCTTTAAAAACTACTTATACCTGTAGAACATATTTTTTAATAAGAAAAATTTCTTAAAAACTACTTATAGAACATATTTTTTCAATAAAGTTTTTTATATATATTATAGTCGACTATAACGAATCTTTTTATAACTCTAGATATAACGAACTCAAAATATTCAATTTTATAATACTATAGTTTGGCATAAAAAGCTTTATGTTCTCTTTATAAAACATAGTACCGTATTTGCGCGTAATAACGCGCAGAGGCGCGTTATTTCGAGACCCTACGCGTCATTTCGGGACGCGAATGTGCGGTAATTCGAATCATTTTGGCAAATTTGTGTTACAAGAGGAAGCCGTTCTTTTATTAACGATGTTGTGATTGTTTTTTTTTTAATAACAGCTAGTACTCGGCACAATCAAACAAAAATTTGACAGTCAAATACTTGTTAATACTTGTGATTAAGTCGGACATCAAATGATTGC
>CAJVPU010000945.1:0-14671 GCA_910591775.1 Dentiscutata heterogama | reverse complement strand
ATCCGCCAAATAACTGTAGCAAATCAGGTTAAAAGTGGATAAATAAAGGATAGATATCGGGATAATAAAGGGATCCCGGTATGTATCCTTTATGTATTTATTGAACCTGTGATGTTTTGCCACCAAATCTACAATATTTACAATATTTAGAACATACAGCTCCAGCACTATACTAACAATCTACTACTCAGAATCGACAATAGCTCCACACTCGGCACTACTACTTATATCAGATTGTAGCAATTACAAAACAACTTATAGTTAACCACTAGCATACTACAACACCCCTAGCCTATTATAGATGGACACAACAAATATACTACAATATCAAAAATAATTCAAACACTATGGCAAGTAGGTATTAGTCTAACTATAAACCCAAACAAAGCCTGGCCTCAACTAATTCAAGATAGCAACACACCACTCGAGCTCATACTTACAAAGAGCCCCAAGTACAATATATTCAAACAACAGCTTCAGAAAAAACATATTCTCTACCTAGAACAGCTGAGCTTAGCAGATAATGAATATCTACTAGAGTGGCAACACATCTCACCCAGACTCCACCACCTTCTCAAGAGAAAAAAACCAGGCTGGTTCTTATTCCTAAAAAATATAATACTAAATAATCTATAATAATGCCTAATATATCTACAATACTGACCACTAGGAATTAACCCCTTTGTCTACCAAACTAACACAATTCCAAAAGAATTAAAATCATGGATACTCACCTACCAAAATGGTGAAATCATTATAGGTCAAATAAAAAGGAAGTTCAAACAAACCAACACAGGCTCTATCATACACTGGCAACACAATATAGACACCGAGCACTACTTATTATACCCACTTCCTCCTATTATATGCAACCCATGCCCTGGCTGCAAACTTAAATCTAACTGTCTCATTAGCCACTACATAGTCGAAGTTCCTACCACTATATCCACTTAATTCTTGGGTAGAAAAACAACTAACAAAAAATTAAACTTAATGCCAATTATGTAGACCTGCTATACTCTACAGTAATCAAACATCCTATCTCTATTTCACCTCCTTCTAATATTAATATTATTGACTCCTTAGCTTTAACTCTCTTTCATGACAATGAAGCATCCCAAATACTAGTACAATATGCTCTAAACAATACTAATACACAAATCTTTACATTCTATACAGATGGCTCGGTATCAGACATAGGTACCACTGACTGCTCTATGGGAGTAGGCTGGGTTCAAATAAACTACAACCAAATTAACAGCAGCTTTTCTGCCAATATCCTCAACTGGCCCTTATTATACAAAGCAGAGCTTCTGGCAATTCTATCTGCTATTGCTACAGTACTATGTAATGCCAAAGTAGACATATTTACAGACTCTCAGTTTATTATATTCAAGTATCACAAACTCCTACAAACACCTTCTAAATCTTCCAAATACTTTAAATTTAACTACTGGCCTATTTGTCATACACTTCTTAATGCGATTAAGGCCTTCAACATTTAGCTTACACTGCACAAAGTTCTGGCACACTCAAACAACTAGTTTAATAATGCTGCGGACACCTTGGCCAAGAAACACCAACACCCATTAACACCTACTCTCTTGTTTAACCATACCAATATACACAATTCATATTTCACAATCAAGTGGAAAGGCTACAATATAGAGAAGCCAACATGACTATTCATCAAGAATACTTGCAGAGCACACACAATAGCACTATGGTCATCACAAAAGCACAATACTGAATGGGAAAACTATGCCCAAACAATTGACTGGAACTCTATCTGGCTTTTCTTAAACAACAATCAAAAAATTTTAGCTAATATTACATCACCCAAACTTAACCAAATGAAGGCATTCAGAATCAGATACCTGCTCAATGACCTGCCAACATACTTCCACTTTTACCACATCACCCCAAAAATATACCAGACCAGTACCTGCTTCTCCTGTGATATACTAGACTCACCTAACTACTGGTTAAGCTGCCAAAGCCCTCCAGACCTTTTACAAATTATAATATCTCTCTTACCAAAACAGCTAGCAAATGTATCAGTAAATCAATCTCATTCAATAGCAGAGCAGTAATAAATCTAATTAAGTCTCACCCATCCTTTAACTACCTAGCTACTCTCCCTCCACACATATACCAGCTACCTGCTACTCTTAAAGGCCTTATCTCTATACAACTACTTGAATCTCTTCAGATGCTAGACCTATAATACAATGAGGTAGCTAATATCATAGTACAGACACTACTTCTTGTATCTGCAGAAATCTACAAACAAATCTGGAAACTATACTGTGACAAATTTGTGAAATGGAAGAAACAAAATAATATATCAGCTCTAAATGGGGCTACACCAACCAGTGTACAAGCCCACAACCATACTAAACAACACCGAAGAAGGCTCAGCTACAACTGTCCTTGTAGTATAGCTAATCAACTACATGGAGACAATAGTACATGCCCTACAAAAGGACTAGCCCAGCTAAAATTTGACCAGTGGTCCATGGTGTGGATTCAATTTAGCACACATACAAACCAAATATTAACTATTAAAATCTAGGTGAGTCTTGACCACTCTAGTAGGTTTAGATCACAGATAACTAATTTAGCGATAGCTGAGTTTTTAGTCTGAGCTCTCATTCTTGCATATAGTTTATATAATCTTTGTTTTTATACAAATTAAGTTGTTACTATATAATTACTTGTATAAACTACTCAATAAAGATATAAGCAAGGCCTCACCTTAACACCAAAAAAAAAAAAAAAAATTTTATTATATAGCTATAAGATACCATCTTTTAAAGGTTGCAAAACATCAACAAGAAGTTTTGTTTTGTCTCATTCTTTATCAATAAGAATATACTGGTACAATTCTATCTCAGAAAAAGCAATAGTATCCAATGCAGTTCATAATATTAATGCCTACTTATATATATCAAAGATAGTTTCTACCATGTAGTAATATCAAGAATTGGCTTTAATATACTAGTTAACTTTAAATTTTCATAATAGTTTTTTAATGCTCTAATACTTTTAATTAGACTCTGCAACTAAAAAAAATATGAACAACAAAAAATAAAAAAAAATTTATATAGTAAATATCTAATAATTAAAATGTTTAGTAACTTTATCTAACTCATTTCCCACAACTTTTAAAAGGCTTTGTACTGCAAGATTTAGAACATGACTAAAACATCATATTGATTGCTGTGTGTTATCAAAAAAAAAACCTGCTTGTGAAATAGAATTAGAAAAATCAAGTAGAAACTTATTATTAGCAGATGCATTGTCATATATTATTGCTATTAATTTTGAGATAATGTTTATTGTTTACAGACAATTTTTCATTATATTTGCAATTGTGATACCTGTATATGACTCATCTATAGAGATAAAATCAAGCAGAACATGTTTAATTTTCCAAGATGCATTTAAAAAATGAACTATAATGGACATAAAAGACTTGTCATTAGTATTAGTTGTCCAAATATCTGTGGTTATTGCAATGCCTTCAGAAACTTCTCTTAACATATTCACAATCACTATCAAAACATTCCATAATATGCCTTTTTATAAGGTCAGCAAAAGGAACTATAAAAAAAAATTTTAATATCACTTTTTTTTAATTAAAAAAAAGCTTTTATTAATTAACATTATACCTAATATATGAGGTTCTAAGTATACAATTAGTAATCTAAATTCTTTATCTTTAATGAGACCAATAAATTGATTTTAGTTAAACGGTTCATTATAATTATTTTTTTGCTTATTTAACATATCTAAAACACTAATACTAGCTTTTACATTTTGTATACACAACTCAGACACTTTGCTTTTATGTACTTTTAGGTGCTTTTGCAGATTTAATATTTCCCTATCATTATACTTTAATTCTCTAGTACAAATATTGCATTTTACTTTTGATTAGTTATTCACTTTTTTGAAATACTTCCATACAAACAATCTATACAAAAGATTAAATATTCTATAAATAATTATTTTTTTTTATATTGAATTCAAAAATTATCTATGATTTGTAGGAATATCACTTTTAACTTTATCCAAATGTAACTTGTATGGGTGTATTTCTTCTGGGTTTGGCACATTCAAATGGACTTCTAAATTTGGATCTAAGTATAATTCACCTTAAAATGACTTATCTGAACTTAATTCATCCAAGTAGAAATTTGCCAGTTCTTCATCAAATATTACTGACATTATTGATAGTTTAGAGCAAGAAGGTGGGAAGCTTATTAAAGCTTAAAATTTATATTCATTATGTTTTTATTTATAAATTAGATTGATAAAAATATATATATATATATATATATATATATATATATATATGTTTATTTGAAAAATAACTGAGAGCAAGTGCAAGACCTTATTTTATACGGGTTTGGGTCAAAATCCCGACAAACAAAATCCCGACAGGTCATAATCCCGACAAAAAAATCCCGACAAACAAAAATCCCGACAGATCCCGACAATCAAAAAAAGTGTTCATTTGAGCAATCTTGCTATATAATCGCCTAAACCCTAACCCTAAATTATGCACTCACCTAACCCTACCCTAACTTAAATGAACTTAATAATTTTTAGTCATCGGGATTTGTCGGGATTTTTACTGTCGGGATTTTTTTTGTCGGGATTATGACCTGTCGGGATTCTGTTTGTCGGGATTTTGACCAGCACCCATTTTATACATAATTGATTAAATTGTGGCTTTGTGATTTGATCAATGATCGATGATTATACTTAACAAGACCAAGACTCTGTAGTGTTGATATGTGCCTATTAAGTATAGTGCCAAATATAGGCATAGACACTATATTTAATAGTACATATACTGGCACTTGTATAGTACTCAACAAAACCATATACTTGCTTCTGTATTGATCCTTTTGCCTTATTATCACCACTTATCCAGTTCAGTTTTTTATAACATATGTTGTTATCACTTCTTTGGCTTATCTTTTATAGCTAAATTTCAGAATTTTCATTTTTGGTATTGCAATAGTATTTCGAATGTCTAAAGACTTCTTTAATAGAGTTTTTACATCATACCAAGCCCAAGCTTAATTACATCAAACCAAGCCTAGGCCCAATTACATCAAACCAAGACCAATTACTTCAATTATATCAAACCAAGCCCAAGTTAGCATTTCTTTAAAAAAAAGTGACAAGATAGTAACAATAGCTAGTTCTGTTTTATCAAACTAGTTTGTAATAAAAATATAGAAATAAAAAATTAGCCATGATTATATGAAGAATTGAAACATCTATTTTAGTATCATTTAAAAAGATTCTGTCTCTTATAGTTATATATAGAAAGGGAAAACCTGTTATCAGGTTTTCAATTATATTTGTACCAGTCAAAATCTCTAACAAAAATTAAATAGATTGAGTCTACTAAGCAATAAACTTGAAATTCTAATGACAGATTTTCCCTTGATAGTACTCATATATCTACATGGTTAATAAATTAGAATATGGTATCATTATAACAGATATTATTTGATCAGATCTTTGTATAGATCTAAATTTGACAGATTGAATCTGGATCTTTGATTTTTGAAATCTGATGAGTACAAATCGAAATCAGATCCAGATCTCAGATTGGATCTGCAGAATACCACTAACTATAACCGGCTGTGACTATCACCGGGTGCCTATATTTTAAAAATATAACAAGATTAGGTATTCTAAGTAAAAATGTTTAGAACCCCCAAAAACCTTACAAAAGCTAAAATTGAGACCTTATATAGGGTGCAGGCAATAGAAACAGCTCATTTTTACATTTCTTTGAAAATTTGTTTTTTTTGATCTTCTAATAAATATATTTGATAAGAAGATTTACTATAAATCACAAGATCAAGTTTTGTAATAAAAAATTTCTAAAGTATAAAAAACTAAAAAGACAGAGAAATCTAAAAATAGAAAATTAAGATTTTCAGATCAACAAGAATATTTTGAAAATAATTTTCAAAATTCTTATAATAATAACAATATAGTAACTATTTTACAATATTAAATTTTTTTTTATAAACTATCTTTAAATTTAAAACTTCAGTTTTTTAGCTAATTAAAAAAAATTTGCCTTGATGTTAAATTCAGATGGGTTAAGTTCAGTAATTATAAGTGATGACTACTTTTTTTAAGTTTAGTAAACTTGGTTAAAAGCTACTAATTACTGTATTTCATAGAACTAGTATTGTGAATTGATTTTATAAATATAACAAGAAATTAGTTATGATAGTTATATACAGGGTAGGGGTGCACAACAGATTTGTAAAAATAATTAAGTAGATTTGGTTCAAAAGCTACTGCTATTAGCAAAGTTTTAAATTCTAGTAGGTTGGGTTTAAAACTACCAAAGTGAAGTATACTTTTTTTTGGCTCTAGTTAAAAAAACTGCTAGTATTTTTTGTGGTTAAAGTAAATATGTTAATGATTTCTACAGATATAATAGATAATAGATTGGTTACAATAGTTATAAGCAGGGTAGAGATGTATACCAAATTTGTAAAGATAATTCAAGTTTTTTTTTTTAAGTAGATTTGGACCAAAACTACTACTAATAAAAGTTTTTTTTTTAATTTTAATAAATTGAGTTCAAAGGCTACTAGCAAAGTTTTTTTAAATTTCAGTGGGTTGGGTTTAAAACTACCAAAGTAAAATCTTTTTTTTTTTTGACTCTAATTAAAAGGCTGCTAATATTTTTGTTATTGAAGTGGATATGATATGAACTGTAAATAAATTCTACAAATATAACAGAGTAATAGGTTGGTTACAATAGCTATATACAAGTAGGAGTATATAACAGATTTATAAAAATAATTTTTTTTTTATTAAATAGATTTGGTTCAAAACTACTACTAATAAAGTTTTTTTTTTTAATTTTAATAATTGAATTCAAAACTATTAGCAAAGTCTTTTTAAGTTTTAGTGAGTTGGGTTTAAAACTATCAAAATAAAATCTTTTTTTTTTGATTTTAGTATTTTTTGCTATTAGAGTAGATATATTGTAAATGATCTCTATAAATATAACAAAGTAATAGATTGGTTACAATAGTTATGTACAAAGTAGAAGTGCATAACAAATTTGTGAAGGTAATTCAAGTTTTTTTTTTAAGTAGATTTGGTTCAAAACTACTACTAATAAAAGTTTTCTTTTTAATTTTAATAGATTAAGTTCAAAAGCTACTAGCAAAGTTTTCTTAAGTTTTAGTAGATTGGGTTCAAAACTACCAAAGTAAGTTTTTTTTAACTCTAATTAAAAGGTTGCTAATATTTTTGCTATTGGAGTAGATATACTATGAACTGTAAATAAATTCTACAGACATAATAGAGTAATAGATTGGTTATAATAGTTATGTGCAAGTAGGAGTGCATAACAGATTTGTGAAAATAATTTTTTTTTTATTAAGTAGATTTGGTTCAAAACTACTACTAATAAAGTTTTTCTTTTTAATTTTAATAGATTGAATTCAAAGCTATTAGTGAAGTCTTTTTAAGTTTTAGTAGATTGAGTTCAAAACTATCAAAATAAAATTTTTTTTTTTAACTCTAGTATTTTTTGCTATTAGAGTAAACAAATTGTAAATGATCTCTATAAACATAACAATGTAATAGATTGCTTATAATAGTTATTTACTAGATAGAGCACATGACAAATTTGTGAAGAAAATATGTTTTTTTTTAAGTAGATTTGGTTTAAAACTACTACTAATGAAAATTTTCTTTTTAATTTTAATGGATTTAGTTTAAAAGCTATTAGTGAAGTCTTCTTAAGTTTTAGTAGATTGGGTTTAAATTTATTAAAATGAAGTTTTTTTTTTTTACTCTAAATAAAAACT
Organism: Dentiscutata heterogama; assembly: GCA_910591775.1. Taxonomy (NCBI): domain Eukaryota; kingdom Fungi; phylum Glomeromycota; class Glomeromycetes; order Diversisporales; family Gigasporaceae; genus Dentiscutata; species Dentiscutata heterogama. The sequence goes on along the minus strand of CAJVPU010000945.1, from coordinate 6,797 downwards.
GCTAATATTTTTGCTATTGGAGTGGATATGTTGTAAATGATCTTTATGGAAATAATCAGGTAATAGGTTGATTATAATAGTTATATACAAGTTAAGAATATATGACAAATTTGTGAAGATAAATTTTTTTTTTTAAGTAGATTTGGTTAAAACTATTACTAATAAAAATTTTTCTTTTAATTTTAATGGATTGAGTTTAAAAGCTGCTAGCAAAGTCTTTTTAAATTTCATGAATTGGGTTCAAATCTACCAAAATGAAGTCTTTTTTTTTGGCTTTAAATAAAAAACTGCTAGTATTTTTTGCTATTGGAGTAGATATATTGTAAATGATCTTCATAGATATAATAGGTAATAATAGATTGGTTATAATAGTTATACACATGACAAATTTGTAAAGATAATTTTTTTACTATGAGGGAGAGGGGGAACGCCAAGGAGGGGGAGGTGTAATGTAAAACACAGAACCTGGTCTTGCCTAACGATAATAATGTAAAAGAGTGAAGTACTTGAACAATTATTTTTTCTAATCAATGAAAAATTTCGACCTATAAACGCAACTCTATGATAAAAAAAGGACGTCTGGGCCTCTATCTCTTGTTGGTTGGAATGATAAATACCCTTGGTCGGTCAAACGAATTTCCACTAATAAAATTTTCTTTCTGACGTATTGAACTTTTGTTACGTGTTTTATTCATTGGAATAATCAATACAATTGATTCGTTAAACTTTTTTTTATTAATAAAAATTTTACCCTCAGACCCGTTCCGACGGGTTGATTAAGGTGATTGAGAACACCCTTAATTATGTAAATTATCTCGATTATAAAATAAGGTCTATAGGTTTGATTTGCTTTCCGAGCCCTTAGCGCAGTACTATTAATTGTACGTCAAATGACATTAAAAGTCAATTGAGCAATTGATTTTATTAAGAAATATGCTTTCAATTCTTCAAATAATGCTTCCAATGTTTAATATAACAGTGTAATTCGGAAATTCATTTCGAAAAAATTAAAAATAAATGATTGATCTGATTTATCTTTGATGAATTGATTTATTTATTTAAGCATCAATAATAAATATCTACAACTTCTTTTGTTCGCAAATAAAACAATCTTATCCTTACATTTTTATACAGTATGAAGAAAATTAAATCTATTATTACCTTTAAGTTATTAACTCTAATTTGCGTTTTAATACTTTTTTCACAAGTAATTATCGCAAAACACGATAATGGATTAATGGATACGTCACGTTTCACTCCTAAAAATTTAAAACAATTAATGAAAAACAATGGCGATGATTCATTTGACATTCATACTCCTTGGTCATCATACGAAAAATATTGTATAGAAATCAATACACCACCTGCGAACACAGTATTAATTCCATTTTATAAAATTTATATAAGTTGGACTATTCTTAGTCCTCAATCTTCAGCGTCTTCTAATGATGAATCATTTAAAAGTTCCTGTAATTTAATCACACCACCGACAAACTTTATAATAACATTACATAATGATCCAAAATCTTCTGGAAATGAGTATTCTCAAAAGGTCACATCCAAATGGTCAATTCCTATTGCGTCAGATGTTAAAACGAATTCTTATCTTTGGACAGTTCCATTACTAGAGAATTCAGATAGTAATAATTCACTTGGTAATGGAATAGGTGGAATTTCTAACATAGATATGGGTGAGAAGAAGATTAAAAATATGTCATTATTTTATATTCGAGTCGAATCAAATGCTATGGTAAATAATCTGATGGAAACTGTATTTGGTGTTGTTGGGCCTTTGACTGTTTGGAATACTCCTGATAAAGAAAATAAAACGTTGTTTTTACCTGAAAAAAAAGAAAAATTACCTCCAATACTTAGTGATGGAACTAGATTGGAAAAATTGGTGAACGTAATTACCGGTATTATAATTGTATGTAGTTTTTTGGTTAGTAGTTTGATAAGAATTTAATTCAAGAAATAGAATATTGGTACTGATAGGTGGATGCTGTAATGTTTTATCATAACCTAATAATATTTAGAAAATCAATTCCATTACTTTTTGATAATGTGTGGGTTCAATAAGTACGTATACTTATATGTGTACCTAGTCATTTTCGTGCGTGTAATTGGATCGCTTTTATCATATGATACACAGATCTTGCTCACTTCTACGGTGGTGGAAGAAATTATGTATTATGTATATATTAAAAATTAGGTAGCTGCGCATAGCCGCGCTGAAATTAAAAACAGGATTAATTTTGATAGATGTTTTATGAAGCTATATATATTTTCTGATATCTTAATATAATAAATTATAATATAATGATGGAAATAGATGAATTTATTTGTAATCTACTTTTATGAAATGGAAATACGTATTATTTTAAATGGAAATATTATTCTAAATGATTTCCATCCAAAGTCGTAAGTTGAATCGTAGGTTGAGAACTGAATCTAAAATTTGAGAATCCCCTCAAAGGTTTGCACACATAGTTTAGCATGATAGGTAAAGAACAAATAACCCTAACATTTTTTTATTTAACATCGGTGAGAATTGAGTCTTTTCTTCAAGACCAAAAAATTTTGTTATAATCGTGGGTGTGGTGGCTTGACTCGGTTAGTGCTTAACCGATCCAAGTTAGTAATAGGGTTGGGCGGTTAAAAATTAGAACCTACCGGTTTGCTTAATTATTACATAATTCTGGTCAATCATCAAATACTGAAATAAATTAAATTTCGGTATCAGGACGATTACTGTTACGGGCCAATCATTAGACAAATTTCGTATAACATTTATAATAATTTGAAAAAAAAAATATATTAAATGGATTCTTCAAGCGAATTTAAAATACACAGGATAGAAAAAGATAAATTTACACTGTATTGCCTGAAATCTTTAACAAGTATAACAATTAAATTTATTTTGATTCGAATAAATATAATCAAGAATTTTTCAATGAGGTAATATTAATATAATCAAAAAATTTGTCAATGAAATAATATTAATATAATTAAGAATTTGTCAATGAGGCAATAGTTGATATCTTTCTTAAAATACTATAAAATATCAAGAGAAGATATTTATAAAGACTATATTATGGTTTTGGAATATTTTAAGTAAAGACTCTTTGCGTTAAAGTCTTCGGTTTATGGAACCAATGAAATGGAAAATAAATCTGTTGTATTGAGTCGTTTCATATTTGAAGTAATCCATTCACGAGAATTAATTCATCAAGATTTACGTTCTAGAAATATAATCTACATAGAACGTATTGGAACTTTCAACATTGTCTAATATGGGACATATGCTTCAAATTAATCCTTGGTGTTCTCAAACCACTGAACTGGTTTTGAAGGTTCTCAAGCTTCTGAAAAATTCAAACTAAAAACGAATTTAGCAATAGATAGGGGTAAATATAATCGTAAAAAAAAAAAATCAAAAAAAAAAACATTAATTTCAACTATTAAATTAAATTATTAGAATCGATAGATTAAGCTTATAATAACGAAGCTAAGTTATTAGATCCAGAGATGGCGTTTTTGTATTTAAACCGTTGATAGATGCCATAAATCACACAACAATTGTGGGTTACCTTTCCACGCAAGTAGCTGATATCTACGTTACGTCTTCGGAGCTATCATGTCCAAGATATCAACTAAAGAATGTTTGATTAGAAATTCGACAATGAGGGAACAGGATTTGATAAGAGAATATCTGATTGTTTTATGCTAAATTAGCCAAAATATGCGTGGATCATGATCAGAATAAACGACCTACAGCAACTGCTATTAGTAACAAATTGGTCATTAACTTGAGGAAACGAATCAAAAAAATGATAGTGAAATCAAAAACAAATACTTGGAACCTGACAAAATTAAACTTAATATCGAATCATCAAAATATCCAACATACAGGAGGTAACAGACAGACTATCAAAGATTCCAAATCAGCAAATTAGATCAGGTTTAATAGATACGTAAAAAAACATCCTTAAGATCTTTGTAAACATACACTTTATGGTTTCGTCACCTGAGAACTATTTTATTTTTATTTTTTTCACGAATTAAAACACTACTTTGAATTACTTTGAACGAAATCTACGAAAAAAAAAAAAAAAAAATTAATCAAGACACATTCGGAAGGGAGACCTGGTGTTTATTTTTGAAAACAGATCAGTTTATACATCAGCATATGTGATCGTCATTTTTATGGTTCAAAAAACGTGGATAAAATTCAATTCAATAGAGGAAGTCCTATGACGCGTCTGAGTATAGTACATCGTGGATTTACTATCAAAGGGCATTTTATACAGCTAATTACATAGTACTTAAATGTTCATTGCAAGTCCTCCGCTATGTTCCAAAAAAGCTACATTAAAAGAAAAGTGATAGTTAAAAAAAAAAGACACTTAATGAACTTTCGGTTTTTATAAAATCTTTTACGGAAAATAGTGGCACCTATTTCGTTTAAAAAGACTGCAATAATTACGCGATTTTTCGTATAAGTCTAATCTCATTCGTAACTATCGAAGCCATAATAAATTCTTGACCGACTTGTTTTTATTTTTTTTTAAATTTTCGCTCCAAAGATTTTTTTTTTTTAATAAATATTTGACTTAATGAGTTTTTTTTCACGCTCGGAACAAGTTCAAAGCTTTTCGTAGAAGAGGAAATACATTTAAGGGACTCTAATTTTCGCTCAAAAATTCGAAGCAGATGAAGAAGAAAAAGTTATAACATTAAACGAAAAAAATCATATCAGAATATAAATTCATTCCTTCCTCCTCCTAAATCCACTGGCGTACATACAAAGGGCCATTTTATTCTAGCCGAGATGGTTACGATGGAGCAGCTCACATCTCTTTTGAAAACATCAATAATTTCATCTTACTTAAGCTTGACCTTTTTGTTAAATTATGGGAAGACATTGGCTACGATGAAGTTTGCAGAGATTTCAATTATTTAGTACTAACAATAATTAATTGATTGATTGGTGGCGCAGTCATAATTAAACAATTAATTGCAATTTTTGCCGAAGCTTGTAAATGTGATAATTTACTGATTTTGACGTCAAAATTATCGGCAAAAAGAAGTTTATTATAAAGAAAACAAAAAAGCTTATATGATTAGATAAATAAAAAAAAAGTTTATACGATTAAAAAAAAAAGCCTAGTCTTTATCTTTAAACTGATTACAATGAGCGCAAAAGGTTCAAACAAATGCTATGTAGAGGCCTTTTTTCAAGCGTTTGATATTATTATATGGACTGGAGAAAGACTCTTGACCCGTATCGTATACCTTGGAAAATCTTTTTGCAAAGAAAAGAATAAGATGTACCTTTATATGAGATCAAAGTAAATGATCTGAGATTTTTTTGTGAAGAGATTAATTTTGAGATATTTTCAGGTGGTACATCTCGAGGCGAGAATGAATCAAAGGGTTCAAACGATATGATCATAGTTTCCTGTAAAAGAAATTTTTTTTTTTTTAACATAAAAAATGTAAATATGTAATTATAAGTATTATATAAATACGAACCACATTATGACAAATATTGGTAATCACGCTAATGAATGGGTTTTCCAGGGATCTACCACCTATCCACAACTCATTCACATGACTAAATATATTTTTAATATTTTTATTTCCCAATATTGTTAGTTCGTTCAATGGCAACCTTTCTCTTATTGCTATACTAGAAAGATCCAAGGAAAGATGGTCCGACACAAAACAATCTAAATTAGAGCCATATTCAGCCAACACTTCCAGCAAGATTCTTAAAATCAAATTACGATCAACTTCAGAAGGATGCCTAAGAAAAATCCAGTCTCTTACATTTAACAATAAGGCCTCAAATTTAATGTCTTTAATGAATGATGGATATTTAAATAATGAAGGAGCTACATCAACATGAATTCCAGACTTTAATAAATCTGTTTGTTGCTCTTTATTAATAAATTTAAGACAAGTATCAATAATCACTGCGCGAGTTTTCGAAGATTTTTTTTTCAAACTAAAAGCGAAGACAAGAGACCAAAGTAGAGAAACCACATTTTTACACCAAAAACGATTTACTAATAGACAATTGTATAAATAATGAATTTTTAGATTGTAAAGTAAGAAACGATCATTGTAGATTTCTAAAAATACCAAATTAAGTAATTCTGATGGGATATGTTTTGACATTTTTTCATTTCTTACGAAAGAACCATTTTTGATTGTCGATTTTATAGTTATTTTTATATAGTTATAAGGCTATGTAAATCTAAAATGCCTTAAGTGGATATTTTTTTCGGCTGTTAACGTTAAATTTCCGATGTCCTACTACTCTATGGGACACAAAATGACAAAGTATTAACCTTATCGTCATGTCAGCATAGCTTGTTCAACACTAAAGTTGGAGTAATGCATATTTGATTATAAATTTTATATCTGTAATTTTATGAATAACCAGTACAACATATAGAATGCTTATACACAATGAAAAACAATAAGAGTATTAAAATTATCTTATATCAATAAAAGACATGCTATAAAGATCATCAATCGATTATTCTGGATCGGATTTTTCTGAATTGTATTAAAGCTCTTATTCCTTTCATATAAAAGCGACACTCAAAATCAGGGGTACCGAAAATTAAATTGCAATTAAATTATTGCACAATTATATTTATCATAATTGGCATTGTTGCAAACAACAATTGCAAAAAAAATTAATTGCGAAATAATATATAGTTATTGGATGCGAAGCAGCCAATAACGGAAATTATTTGTAAAATAATTTCATTATCTGGCTGTGA
>CAJVPU010000944.1:0-14674 GCA_910591775.1 Dentiscutata heterogama | reverse complement strand
GATATAGGAAGAAAAAACAAGAACAATTAGAACAATTAGAACAATTTCTTAGAATAGGACATTGTAGTTTAGATAATTATGAGGATAAGAGAGTAGAGGGAGAAGATATAGAGGATGGAAGACATAGATTTGGAGAAATGAATATTGAATGTAAATATTGTAAGGCTTTAAAATGGGTGGGAGAAAAACCAGGACTATGCTGTATGAATGGAAAAGTAGAATTAGCACTACTTGATCCAGCACCACCAGCAATAGACAAATTGCTTACAGGCAAAGATTTATCTAATAATTATTATATTGATAAGATAAGAGCATATAATTCTTTATTTGCTTTTACATCTATCGGTACAGATTTAGATAAGGGTCTTGCCAATGCCAAAGAAGGTATTTATACTTATAAAATTCAAGGAGAACATTATCATCGAATTGGATCATTAATGCCTAATGAAGGTGAAGAACCAAAATTTGCTCAAATATATTTTTGTGATTCATATGAAAGCCAACTTAATAGAAGACATAAAATAATGAAAAAAAAGTTAGATTATGGATTATTAGATGAACTTCAATTTGAACTTCATGATAATAATCCTTTTATACAAACATTTAGAAGTGCTAAAGATCATGAAATAGATACTAAAGAAGAAGTATTATATATAGCATTTCATAATACTCATGGCAAGGATAGAAAACTATACAATGCACCAACAGCTCAAGAAATAGGTGTAGTTTATCTTGATACTCAAATAACAGAAAAAAGAGATATTGTTATTAGAAGAACAGATAATAAATTTGAAAGAATATCTGAACTAAATGGTGCTTATGATCCTTTACAATATCCTTTACTATTTCCAAAAGGAGAATATGGTTGGCATGATAAAATATTAAGAACAAATCCTAAAAAGAAAACAATTATTGAACAAAGTAATAATAGTGATGATAATAGTAATGATAATAGTAATGATAGTGATGATAATAGCAATGATAGTGAGGATAATGATAATGATAATGAAAGCGAAAATAATAGTGAGAATAATAAAGAACAAGAAAGACAAGAAGAAATAGAAAAAGAACAAAGAAAAAAAAATATAGAAGAAGATAGACTAAGAGAAAAATATAGAAACAATCCTTATAGAGCACATGATGGTACTTGGATTGGAGGACTATATGATTTATCTGAACCAGAAGAAGAAGAAGAAGAAGAAGAAAAAGAACTCCAAGAAATAATACCTGTTAATTTTGAAACTTTATTAGCAGAAAGTTCAAAAGGAAAATCTGGTATATCTCAAATATTAGAAAATGCAACTATTAGATCTTCAACAAGTTTTATGAGTATTAGTGAACCAAGTGAAAAAAGTAATAAAGGATCTAAAAGAAAAAAGGTTGTATTAGAAGAAAAACAGCAACAATCTGAATCTGAAAATAATTCAGATAAAGATAGTGATAATAATAGTGATGATAAATCTAAAAAAAAGAAAAGAAAACTTGATAAAGGAAAAGGAAAAGAAAAAGAAGAAGAAATTGCATTTGAAATTGATAATGATAATGAATCTATATATCAACAATCTGATAATAGTGATAAAGATAGTGATAAAGATTCAGAATTATCAAAAATTCAAAAAAATCGTAAACGAACAAAGGTATCAATAAGAGAGTTTGTAGTACATAGATTTATGATTAGAAACTCAAATAAGGAAAAAGGTATTCTGCATTGTTCAGGCAGATTATTTCAACAATATATAGTAGATCAATATGTAAAGTGGGAAACAAATAGATTAAGATGGTATTATCAAAATCAAAAACTATTAAGATCAGAAGTTTATCAAGGATTAAGTGATATGACATCTGAAGAAGATGCTAATCTTAGTCAAATTGGTCAAAGAAAAATATTATCATCAAGCTTTACAGAATCTCCAAGATATTTACAACAATTGTATCAAGATTCAATGGCAATTGTTAGAGAATTTGGAAAACCTGATTTATTTGTAACAGTTACATGCAATCCAAAATGGTCAGAAATTACTAAGGAGCTTTTATCAAATCAAACTTCTTCTGATAGGCCTGATTTAATTGCAAGGGTTTTCAAATTAAAATTAAAAGCAATAACTAATGATTTATTTGTAAAAGGAGTTTTGGGAAAAGTTATTGCACATGTACATGTAATTGAGTTTCAAAAAAGAGGATTGCCACATGCACATATATTAATAATATTGGCACCTGAAGATAAACCACAAACTCCAGATGATTTTGATCAAATTGTATCAGCAGAGATACCTGATCCTAAAACACAACCAAAATTATATGATACAGTAATTAGAAATATGATACATGGACCTTGTGGAAAGAGTATTAATTTAAAATCTCCATGTATAATTAATGAAAAATGCAGTAAATATTATCCTAGAGATTTTGCTGCTGAAACATCTACAAATAAGTCTGGATATCCTTTATATAGAAGAAGGCAAAATTTTAGAATATTTCGAAAAAGTGAAGACATTTCAATTGATAATAGATGGATTATTCCTTATAATCCATATCTTAGTCAAAAATATGACTGCCATATAAATGTAGAGATATGTTCAAGTGTTAAATCAGTAAAATATCTTTATAAATATGTATATAAAGGACAAGATAGGGTTTTAATTTCATTAAATAATCCAAATAATGAAATTCAAAAATATGTAGATGCAAGATATGTTTCAGCTTCTGAAGGAATTTGGAGATTATTTAATTTTGGTTTACATGAAAGATCTCATAAAGTTGAAAGGCTTCCAGTACATTTGCCTAATCAACAACATGTAAATTTTCATGAAAGTGAAGATTTATCATCAATTCTTGATAAAGCACAACATACAAAATTAACAAGATATTTTGAACTTTGTGCTAATAATTCTGAAGATGAACTTCTTAATAGTTTGAGATATGTAGATATTCCAAAATACTATACTTGGAATACAACAACTAATAATTGGCAGAAAAGAAAACAAGGTGGTGAAAAAGTAATATCTCGAATGTATTTTGTTAATCCAAGAGATAAAGAGAGATTTTACTTAAGATTATTATTAAATATAACTTATTGTCCTAAATCATTTAAAGATTTAAGAACATTGGGTCAAGTAGTATATAATACTTATGAAGATATGGCATATCAACTTGGTTTAATAGATAAAGATAATGAATGTGATGATTGTCTTAAAGAAGCAATTACATTTAAAATGCCTTCACAGCTAAGATTATTATTTGCCTCAATATTAGTATATTGTTTACCTATAGATGTAGAAACTCTTTGGAAAAAATATGCTAAATATTTAATTGAAGATTTTCTTAAAAAAGGTGATAAAGAAAATCTAGCAATTACAAAAACATTGGTATATATTGAGAAATTTTTAATTCAAAATAGAATGGCTCTTTCTGATTTTTCAGGACTTCCAATACCAGAATATTATTTGTTAGAAGAAAATCAACAAGATATATTAATTGCTAATGAACTAAATTATGATCAAAATGAAATTGATCAAGTTTTAGAAAATTATGATAAATTAAATAGTAATCAAAAATTAATATTTGATACTATTATAAAAGCAATTAAAAATGAAATTGCTCAAAAATTATTTTTTGTTGATGGACCTGGAGGAACTGGAAAAACATTTTTATATAATATAATTTTGGCATATGTAAGATCAATAGAAAATGGCTTAAATGGAATTGCAATTGCTATAGCATCATCAGAAATTGCTGCTTTACTAATGAGTGGTGGAAGAACTGCTCATTCAAGATTTAGAATTCCATTAAATGTAACTGATACTACAGTTTTAAATATTAAAAAGCAATCTGAATTGGCAGAATTAATTAAAATTGCTAAAGTCATTATATGGGATGAAGCACTAATGATGAATAGATTTGCATTTGAGGCAGTAAATGAATCTTTTAAAGATATAATGAAAAATGATGAGCCTTTTGGAGGAAAAGTTGTAGTTCTTGGTGGTGATTTTAGACAAATTTTATCTGTAGTAATTCGAGGTACTCGAGGTCAAGTTGTTGATGCATGTTTAAAATCTTCAGCTCTTTGGAAGAAATTTGATATTTTAAAATTAAAAATTAATATGAGAATTCAACAAAATAATGATGAACAAAAAAAATTTGCTAAATTTATATTAGATGTTGGTGAAGGAGAAATACCAGTACATTCTGATATTGGTGAAGATTTTATACAATTACCTGATGATATAGTTCTAAATAGTGAAAAACTTGATGATTTAATATCAGAGATCTTTACTGATATTATTACAAACTATCAAAATAAGAACTTTATTAAAGATAGAGCAATTCTTACAACTAAAAATGTTGATGTTGAATATATTAATCAGCAAATACTTGAACAAATTCCTGGTGAAGAATTTGAATATTATTCTGCTGATTCAGTTCAAGATGAAGATTCAGTTGATTCAAGTCTTTATCCTATTGAATTTCTAAATACTTTAATACCAAATGGAATTCCATCTTATCATCTGGTACTAAAAAAAGATGTACCTATTATTCTTTTACGTAATCTTAACCCTTCAGAAGGATTATGTAATGGTACACGCTTAATCGTAAAAGAATGTCATAAATTTCTTATAGATGCTGAAATCTTAACAAGAGTTAATCAAGGAAAAAGGATTTTTTTACCTCGAATGAAATTGACACCATCAGATACTGATCTTCCATTTAAATTAGTAAGAAGACAATTTCCAATTAAATTATCTTTTGCAATGACAGTTAACAAGGCTCAAGGTCAAACAATTCCTACTATGGGATTATATTTACCTAAACCAGTTTTTACTCATGGACAATTATATGTAGCTTTGTCAAGAGTTCAGACAAAAGAAAATATTAAAGTCTTGGTTAAAAATGGCCATGTTGAAGGAAAAGAAGGTATATATACTAAAAATGTTGTATATAAAGAAGTTTTTTCTAAATAATTTTGTATATATATATTTTTTGTTTATTAAAATTTATATACAATTTTTTAAAAGTATTATTATTTAATTAATTATATATAAAATAAAAGTATTATATTATATTAAATAGTTTTAATAAAAACTATAGATATAGATTGATCTAAGAATAAAAAAAATATTAAACCTTATACTTGGGGTAATATCTTAACCTAAAAGCTAATAAAATTTAAACCTAAGAATTAGAAAAAAATTAGAACCTCACACCCGGGGCAACGCCCGGGCCTAAGAGCTAGTCCAACATAATTTTGTATAATGTAATCGCCATTTTCAGCAAAAATTAAATTGGTTTTTTCATTCATGGTAACTTTAAAGATATGTTCAGCGTATTTCAGCAAAAATTCGAAATGATTTTTTTCATTCATGGTAACTTTTAGATTAAGCAATATCTTATTGTTTATTTTGTTATAACAAAATAAAAATTTATATCTTGTATAAAGTAGTACGAAAATGTTATCGGGACTTATTGAGGAAAAGAAAATCGATCATTGTTTTTGAGTTCTCCAAGATAATCTATTGAAAAATAATAAATTACTCAGATAACTTATTTATGCATTCTAAAGCACCTTTCGAGAACACAACGTTTTACTAATTAAAAACAACGATAAAAGTATTTTAATCTTTAAACACAAAAAAGTTCACCGTACGTAATAATCTCGAAATTGACAACTTAGAAGAAAAATATGCTATTTCTATTACTACAGTATTATACTCGTGAAGACATTGTCTGATTGACTGATCTAAATCAATTATTCAAGATACAGTATATTTTTTAATTTAAAAACACTTAATCAACATGATTCTCTTGAAGGTTGCATCATTTCATTGATTTGTAGATGAGGAGACAGGAAATTATTAATCACCCAGGTGACTTTTTTTTTTCGATTATTTCTGTGCCATTTTTCGATAAATTATATACTCTTTTGCAGTTGATTTTTTCTTTTCAGATGGATCAATGTTTTTTTTTCTGCACATGAGACTTTCTCATATCCATTGATTTGATTTTTAGGGCCTTTTTCGATAAACTGTTATACAAACTTTTGACGTGAAAAAATAACAAATGAAACATTCAATAAAAAAGTTTTTAACTTCTATATAGGATAAAATAAACACTAAAAAAAGTTACGCTAAGCCGTAAAAAGAAAGCACTATTACTAGTTGTTGAAGGTTCGGTATTTTCGGGTCATTGTTTGATCGGTTGTATAATAGGTAAGAGTAAATTCGGAAGCAATTTTTCAGGAAAATGGTCTTATTACTTTTAGCTAGTAATTTAACATGTAGATATTGCAATATTCTATACATTTAATTATGGATTCAAGTAAGTTTAAAAGGCCGTTTTTGTAAGAACTCACTTTGTAATAACGATAAATTTTAACGACAAATAATTCTCAATCATGATTGGCTAATTTGGGTCAAACCAAATTGGTCGATATGTTATTCGTTGACTATGAAGAGAAAAATTTTGTTGGACAGATAAACGCTAACTCTCATTATACCTTTTTTGAAATATTTAATGCTAGCGAGAAGTTTGCTATTATTCTAATTTACCAATAATATGTTGAAAACCTTTAAACAAACATTATACACTTATCTATTTGTTGCTACGTAATTGTTAAAAAATTAAAATACGGTTGAACATTGCTTATTTCCAACTTGGCTAATGTAATTTTCAACTTGATGCTTAGGAAGGATTCGCTAAAGTGAATAGATAGATTCTACATTTGGTGGGTTTATTTAGGTCTTAATTTGATGGTCTCATGGCTTGTAATTAACGAAGTAATAGTTGTAATATTAAAATACATGCTGTACCAAATTTTTGTACCCTTTTTTTTTTTTTGCTGAAAGAAAAAAAAAAATATTATTGATAAACTAATAACAATATTAATACCTAATTTTATTTTATTGAATGATTATGATAATATAATGCAAATAAGTAATTTTTGTTTGTAGTTTTAATTAGGCCATACAAACTTAATGATTCGATTTTCATAACCCGGCCGGGTCAAACCTTTCAAATTTTTTAAAAAAATTTTAAGTATATTTACTATCCGGGTGAGTTTTTTAAAAAAATCTATAAAAAATTTTAAATGTAAAATTTTTTGAAAATAAAATTAAAAGCCGGGTTGCCGGGTCACTTTTGAAAATTTTATGTTATGAAAACCGAATTATTAAGTTGTATGGCCTTATTTTCATTCCATGATCATGGTACACATTTTCTAGGTGCTTGTTAATTAGGGTTACTAAAAGTATGTTCAAAAAAAAAAAACTAAATTATGTGTATTTAATCTAGTTTAACTTTTTATATTTAATTATTTCATCAATATCATTACCATATTATCATCATTATTTTTTTTCGTATTTTCAGTTATAAAAGTAATTCCTGGTTCAATCATAGCATCACCTAAATTTTGACCAGTATTGGTTGAATGTATTTGAAGTCTACTCATAATATTTTCTCTATTTAAAGAAGTAGATAATTCAGTAATTAGACTATTAAACCTGGTGTTACCTATATCAAGTAAAGCATTGTAATAACATGACCTTTCTACTCATTTCTTCAAATATGTTTATAGATTCTTTCTAAATCGTGCTCCGAAAGCCATTTCACCAATTATATCCAAAATACAAATTATACCAATTGGCAAAGGTTTATCAATGATATTAAATTGATTAGATGTCGAGTTTAATGATGTTTTGAAAGTGAATCGACTTTCTTAATTAGTGTTCAAATGACATTACGTATTTTATAAAGAAAGCTGGTGATAAGATATATATTTTATTTTCTCTAACACTATAGCACACGATAGAAGTTTAGGGCTTTAATGCCGTAAAGAAAAATCCTCGCTTTCTACTATATATTTTATTTTTAATCTTATAATCTATTAAAAAAAAGAAAACCAAATATGTACAAACTCTTGATAATTAAATTAAGACAGGTTGAACCGAAAACTGAAAATTCCTGAAATTCATTAGAATTAAGCTTAAAAGGCTCCTCTTGGCTCCAACCAATTAGGACTATAAATTAGGTTTCCCATAATTATCTTTTAAAATAAAGTATTATATGAGCTTGTAATCTATGAATTATGATAATTACCGTAAACTGCCGTATACAAGACCCGGATCTGTTTCATTTTACCAATTTTAAAACCTATTATTAGACCCGCGGGTCCCTTGTATGGAGGGTTTTTATGCGGGTTAGTACGTATTGGCATGCATATTGCATATCCAACTTTTAATTTCGACCTATCACTACTTTTTTTTTTTTTTTTAGAGAATAATGTCTTTTTAATCAGCTTGGCTTGCTACCATTATTTAGTAGTTTTTTATTCCCTTGACGGTTGTAAGAACAAAATGGCTAGTCATTATTAATAAAAGTAAGCATATAATAGATAATTATAAAATTATATAGCGAATTATGTGATGTATTGATTAATAGTTTACTGACAATTTCTAGACTGCCAAAAAAATGGTTGAAAACTTTATTGGTAAAAAGGCTTTGGATACAAGGAATCAAACGCCATTGTGTAATTAAGGTGAGTATTAAAATAGCATAATTTCTAGAGATTGAACCCGGGTAAAAATTAATATTATGAACTATCCAAGAGATATAATTATTTATCAGGATAATCTGAGCGAACTAATATTACTTAGGTAAAGATTTGTTTATTGGGTCCAATCTCTAATAATTTCTAATAGTTAGTGTTGAAGTCTCTTATGTTCCTGCATTATCAATAGGATTTCATGGTCCAAGGCAGTGATTTTACTAAAGGCAATTTGAAACTAATGGAAAGTCTATTTATGGAGATCGATTTCTCAATAAAAGCTTCAAACTTCGCTACACAGGTCTTGATATTGTAAGCATAGCCAATGCTGATCCTGACATGAATAACTCTTAAGTATGTAACTTTACAATTATTTTTAATTTTACTGGGTGGGTAAAAAAATTCTAAACAGGACTTTTATATTAATTACTAAATGATACGCTTATAATTATTATTTTAATATTCATTGTAATAGGAGCCCTTAAACCAGTTCTTTTTGTTAATATTAAACATGTAACACATCTAATAATGAAAAGTGATTAACAAAAAGATCTTGTCTAGGAACTTTTAACCTATCTGGTATGTTAATATACAGTATACTACCCGTTTGTTGACCAATTTATTAACTTTTATGTAATATTACTAGTTTATTTTTAAATAAATCAACATTTATGACTAAATTATATAAAGCTTAACATCAACTAAATACGCACAAGTATCAGTTAATATGGGTATATTATTTAACTATATATGAATTTCTAATGTTCAGACATTAAAGCAAAAGCTTTTAATAATGGCAAAGAAATTAAGATTACAAGTTCAATCACAAACTACCAGTATTACAAGTTAAAAAAAAAAAAATGAATCATAAATTATTAAATTAAAAAAAAAACTACAGAACTAATATTATGAAGAATCTCTTATGGACTTGGTGAATTATTAGAGATTAATTGAATATCAACAAAGGCATATGTTTTACATAGAAATTCTTCAAAGCATGATCATGAGATCAAACATTTTTTACAACCTAATTAACTTATTAATATAGAAAGCATGTGCACAGTTATTTTATTGTTTGTTATATATATATATAATTTTTTTATTA
Source organism: Dentiscutata heterogama (assembly GCA_910591775.1). Classification (NCBI taxonomy): domain Eukaryota; kingdom Fungi; phylum Glomeromycota; class Glomeromycetes; order Diversisporales; family Gigasporaceae; genus Dentiscutata; species Dentiscutata heterogama. Next base: position 5,033 of record CAJVPU010000944.1, on the reverse strand, counting down.
TGTTTGATATTTTTGTTTTATTCCTGAAGCAAGTTTTTCCCTGGATAAAGCAAGTTTTTTCAACAAAAACGAAAGTAAGAACTAATTTATTTTAAAGTAGTAAAATTAAAATATTATATACAAATTATTAATATATACTGTATATTTAAGTAAGATAGAACATTACAAAAAAAATTTGAATCAAGCAAAGGTTACTAAAAAAAGAAAAAGAAGCTAGAATGTGTGAGAGAAGTTGGCAGTTGTTACATATCTTAAAAAAAATTCCATGGCTAGCAAGCAAAATACTGCTCAACAATTTAATATAATACCAAAGCAGTTGCATAAATAGATCAAAAAAAAAAATTAAAAAGTGCCCTACCTTTTATTAAACAGTTAAATATTGGTGCTCATCCCAAATATCTGCTTTTAGAAGTTGATCTTTTAAATTGGGTTAAATCTTTACATTCAAAGCAAAAGATTGTATTCCAAAATATGGTTAAAACTAAAGCACAACAACTTGCAAGGCTATTCTGTTTTACTTCACCTTTCCCTATGATTAATGAATGCAAATGGAGTAATAGATGGTTAGGGGTTTTATATGTCGTAATGATTTAAGCAACTGACACTGTACTATAGTAGCACAAAGATTGCCAGAGGATTTAGAACCTAAAAGAGATGAATTTTTGAGTTATGTATTATATTATAGAATACGTTATAATTATCATCTTTCTCTTATCGGAAATATGGATAAGACACCATTAGCATTTGATATGCCCAGTAACTATACAATTAAAGAAACTGGTGCTTATACAGTTGGAATTTGTACAACTGGATATGAGAAATCTAATTTTACAGTTGTTTTAAGTTGTTTAGCTGATGGCACTAAATTGCCTTCTATAATAATTTTTAAATTAGTCAAAGTACCACGGCAAATATTTCTACCAGGTATCATTGTACGAGCTAATCCTAAGGGATACATGAATTCTGAAGAAATGATTTTTTGGATTGAAAAGATCTGAAAATATCGAGCTCCTTTATCTGTTGATCCTCGTTTGTTACTTGTTTTGGATTCATTTTGTGGTCATCTTACAGATATGGTTAAAAAATAGATTTGAAAAATACCAATATTGCAGTAATTCAGGTGGACTTACCAAAAAACTGCAACCCTTAGATGTATACATTAATAAATTCTTTAAGGATGAGGTAAACTAACATTAATTTTTTAAAATTATTAGTGCATTTATTTAAATATATAAGTAAAAATAGCATTATTTAATAATTACATAATAATTGTCATGGCTGATATTAAAGTTTAGCTAAAATTAAAACTAATAAATCTAATTGGTTAATAATATTAATCAATCAGTAGTTTATTTGTTTTAATTTGAGCTAAATTTTAATATTAGCTGTAAAATTTTTTTTTTTAAATTTAAGTATCGTAAGTGCTATCTTAATTGGATGGGTGAAGAAATTAAAAAATTAACACCCACAGATCGTATTCAACGACCCGCTTATAATTTGGTGGCAAGATGGATTAAAATAGTATGGGACCTCGTTGACTCTGCTCTTATAAAACGGTCGTTCAAATGCTGTGGCATATCTACAGCTCAGGATAGGTCTGAAGAGAATATAATGTTTGACTATGATTGGGTCGCTAATCCAGAATGTCAAAATGGTGTTTACGTACATATCAATGTGGATAATGCAAACGAGAATGAAGATGTTGTTGATTTGACTCAAGATAATAACGATGATAGCAGTTTGGATGAAATTGATGAAATTAGAAGCAAATACAATAGTGAAGATAGGAATAACGATAGTGGAGACAAGAATAATAATGAAGATTATAATAGTTTAGAAATGGATGAGAATAATAATAGCTTGAACGAAGGTAAAGTATAATTTTTTTTTTTTTTTTTTTTTTTTTTTTTTTTTAATGCTGAAAGATTAAAGAAATTTTTTTTAAAAAATTTTTGTTAATTAAGAAAATTATGAGGAAGATTCATATTATGATGATCAAATAACTGAATATGTTTATATGTGGGATTGAAAAAAAACCACTTTCTTGTTCACCCAAATCATAGAAAATATAGTAATGAAAAATAGAACATTAATAAGTAGTGAAATGCAGTTAAAAAATAATGACATATTTGATTTATCACACGAACAAATTTAAAGAATAAGTTGCAGCTTTCATTGGTATTAAATAGTAATAGAACAATTGTAATGAAGAAAAAACCACAAATAGAAATAGATGGTATCCGCATATAGTTAGTTATCAAACAATTTATAAAGTTTGTAATCACAAGCAGCTCTTGCAATAAAATATATGTTATACTTCTTGGTATTTCTGGCTGTATGCAATTTGTTCATACTGTAGCACCTTATATTTAATCGCTGCGATTTATTGCATTTAACCATAAAGTAACTTACCACTTGATAGAATTGTATATTTTACTTGTGAATTTAAATAGATCGTTAGAAATAGATAAAGAAATGCATTAATAAATCGTAAAGTAACATAATATATCACATATAACGATAAGTCAACATATCGATATACTATAATGTTGCGCAAACAGCATGTAACAAACCACAAGACACTGTTAAATATTTGTCAGCTATACTTCAAATACTGTATCATACCGAGTCTTTTTAATATTTATTCCTACTTACATATCCGGGTCTTTTAATATTTATTCCTATTTGTATACCCGGGTCTTTTAATATTCTATTCCTATTTGTATACCCGGGTCTTTTACAATTAACTAAAATTTTATCCTATGTTATAGACCCGGGTATAGTACTTAGTGGGTCTGATATCTGGGGGGATCTTGTATACAGCAGTTTACGGTATTTCCAGGTACAGGAACTCCATCCCTGAATGTACCCGGTGTCGCAATAAATTTTTCTTTATGTCGATTTTTATAAATAAAAAATCCAATAATAAATAAAAATACTGCTAAAATGACTACACATATACCAATACCAATTCCAATATATAAATCTGAGGAATTATGATTTACTTGACTAGCTGGGAAATTATTGCTACTTTGTATTGGTTTAGCTGAGTTTGTTGTTGTTGATATATTAAATGTAGTAACCCAGGTGTAATTTTGTATGTCAATAATATAAATATTATTTGTGAATAAATTTAATGCAGAAGATGCGCCTACATATGTAAAAAATTTTAATAAATTTTAATAAATTTTCTTTAAATAAATAAACATATAAAAATTAATTACCGAATGCAAGTATCATATAATTTTTGTATAATGCAGCAGAATGCTGTGCGAGTGGTGGTGCACTTGGTCCAGAAACACTTGGAGTAGACCATACCCAAGAATTTGTATTTAATACTGCAATATCAGAAAACACATTAACAATTTTGCCAGAACTATCTATTGTTGCACCTCCATATATGATAATATTTCCATCCTGAACTAAAAATAACAACAATTACGTATTAAAATCAGATATCAAAATCCAAATATAACTGTTAGTGCAGTATTATTATATGCAACATACGTACTTAAAACAGCAGAATGAAGTGTTCGAGATGTTATAATAGAACCACTAGCAAGCTAAATAAGATTATATATTCGCAAAAAATTAGACATAATTATTATTATCAGAAATAATATTAATTATATACATTACTTTAGTAGACCAGGTGTAAGATTTTGTGTCAAATACTTGAATCTGTATTTTAATATTAATCAAAAGTAAAACTTAAATGAATACTTGAAAAATATTGTTGTGGTTGAAGCTGAAATTCGGGTCACAATTTGAAAATATAAGCCCTGTTAAAAAAAATCCACATCCACTTTTTAATTATCAAATTCTAACCTTAATCTCTAACCTAACCCTAAAAAAAGCGAAAAAAAAAACTCTAAAAAATTTTTAAAATTCATATCAAAATAAGCCCAAATTTCAGCATCAACCAATTTTAGAATCAGTCGCGACAATTATAAAATGCATAATATTAAGACTATTATTCCATACCTGAGCCATATCAGTAAGATTTCCTTGTGAGCTTGATGGCGTACTACGCCCACCAATATAAACAATAATACCATTTGGCAATAATGTAGCAGTATAGTCGACATTAGTAAAGGCAGTATGAGACTGAGTTGGTGTTGACCAAGTCATAGTAGTTAAATCAAGTATATTCATATCACTATACCAAATAGTTGTTGAACTATTATAATTTGATCCACCAAAAATAAAAATCTTTCCATTATTGTCAACAATAGCTTGTATGTCATTACGAGTTGCAAAGCTAGAATTAAAATTATTAATAGTTGGAGTTGTCCATTGTGAAGTCTTAGAATCAAATTTATATACTGATGATGTATATGAATAATAATTAGTATTAGCTATCCATGTTCTTCCTCCAACTAAAAAAACTGTAAAATTATCAATGGGACTAAGGCAAGAGCTACCTAAGTTATATCCTAATGGCATTGCAACATCACTATGCCATGAGGGTGTAAAAGTATTAAATGAACTCGTTAAATCAAGATACCAAACTTCATTAGAAACACTTGTAGAAGAAGTGCCTCCACCAAAGAAATAAAGTCTAGTACCAACTAATGTGCTAGCCTGTAAACGTCGAGGGCTAGGTACATTTTGGCAAATAGCAAAAATATATACCGAGCTAAATATAACAAAAAAACGAATATAATATAACGATTCCATGATGATATTTGAAGAATTGTACGTATTATAAAAAAAATTCTACGTATCCGAGGATATACCGATACTTATTTTCGGAAGTGATACAAACAATATTTATATATTTTTTGTTGAACATTAATTTATTGCTGTATTGCGATAACAAAGTTATGTAATCCATGCTTTTTTTTTAATGTTAATACAGTCAGATTCGCTAAATGCACAACCTTGGGATTATAGTAAAAAATTTTAAAAATGTGTATTTTAGAGGGTGTGTGCATTTAGTAGGGTTGGGGGCACGGAGGTTGGAGGCATGCCCCATGGGGCATGCCCCTGGGGCATGCCTAGGTGCATGCCCTTTAACCAAAAGGCATGCC
>CAJVPU010000943.1:0-14675 GCA_910591775.1 Dentiscutata heterogama | reverse complement strand
TATTAGGAGGAAGCATGGGACAGAGGTCATACCAAAGAGTTTAAATAGATAGCTTTCTAGTTAGGCTATAGGTATGGCAGCTAGTGTAGAACCTTCGGGTGGACTACTTAAATTAGATAACCAAAAGTTGTATGTGTAGCTAGTTGCACTCTTGTAATACCAATGTAACATGTGGTCAAGTCTTCAGACAAATGGCCTAACCGCTTGTACTAATAAAGTGCCATGGGTCTAAGTGGTCACCTTAATATTAAAAAAAAAAAAAGTTAATCTAACTAAAATTAAACCTCTGAAATTAGATCTTCATATATATAATTCTGGTTACGTGCAATTTTATATGTCTAAAGCTGCATCTTTAGATAGATAGTAACTTTAGATATGACATAATCTACAAAAATTATCATAAACTACAGCTAAAGTCTTCTACTTAACCTCAAACCGGGACTAGACAACCACAGAATCCACAGTCTATTGGGAAACTAGAAAAGAACTACAACTATCTTCAGTTCATTGAGACAGTTGGAAAATAACAACCATGGAGACTCTCAGTATATCAGAAACAGCCAGACAGAGTTTCAGTATACTTTATGATATCGCGCGAGCAAGAAACGAGTGATAATACTACTTATGCCACTTAAGCAGTAGATCAGGGTCAAGTATTTTTATTTGTCAGGTATATAGAGTATAGAATTATTAGAGAATAAATTTTTTGTAAACATAAGAATGTCTTCACTCAAGGGCAAGAAGCCTTTATTATATACTTTCGACTTATTAAATGTCTTATTCGTGATACATCTTTTTATCTATTTATTGTATATAAGCTGATTAATCCTATTATTCCTTACTATTTATATACTTTACTGATATCACATTTATTAATTGTTCTCTTAGTTTTATGGTTTCTACTTTTTCCACTTTTTGCATTTTATTACTAGAAAACCTATTTTTGGTAAATGATCTTCATAACCACTAGGATGCTTCTGTGCTGCTTTTACTTTGCATGCTTCCAGCATACAGTTTTGTAATTCACAGTTAGTGATGTGCCATGTACGTACAGTACTATACATACTGTATGGTACGTACTGTATGCTAAAATTTTTGCTTATCACTTATTCCTGCCAATCAGATGCCAAAAAAAAAAACCATATGTACAGTACATATGGACGGATTTGTTTCCATTCAATATTGTCACAAAATTCGATTTTGTCATATATGATAATCAAAACATACTATTAATCAATTAAATTAATCAAAAAAAATTGATCGTGATTACTAACCAATCAAAACTAATAAAAAATTTAATATACAAACAATGATAAATGATTTATTACAGTATATATATTATTAAATTATTTATTATTAACGAAACTTCACTTTAATTAATATATTTTAAACAGTAATTTTATTTTATTCTACTTTTCTTTCCAATTGCAGTCTTCAGAACTTTAATTTATAAATTGAATTAAATAATATCAGATATCATTCATTTGATCTAATCATATCTATGCTTAGAAATTTAACACTTACAAGTTAATTAACGTACAAATACGTGTATTAATATTATTATTAAATAAAAAAAGGTTAATCAAAATTCGTATTTAAAATATTAAAGCATTATATATTTCAAAAAAGTGCAAATATAAATAAGTTACCTAGTGATTGATCAAAGCAAATCGATCAAATAAATTCCCAGCTAAAAGTCGCTAGTAAAAGTTCGCCTATTTAAGAATAGATAAAATAGTTGAATCTAAGCTTAGACAAAGAACTGCAAAACTGGTGTTAGTTTGCAAAACTTTTCAAGATTTTCTTGCCGCAAATTGCACATAACCTTGTTTTCTTGTACATCTAACTCTTTAGCACCATCACTAGTAAAAGTTGTGCCTATTTTAGGATCTGAAAAAACTATTTTAGGATCATTGAAGTAGAGGTCTTGTTGAATGTAAGCACAAAATTTCGTGCCACAAAATTGAAAAATAAAACGTGGGGCTTCGAAAAAGTAAGTATCACTTTTTATTACGTTAACCAAATTAACCAATCAGAGGACGAATTCTTAATAATCACGTGGAAATAAATCCGCCCATATGTTAGGTATCATATAAATGGCACATCACTACTCACAGTACGTACGTTTGTATGTGATTTCATCACTCCGTTCATGGTACGCACGTTCTGACAAATATAGAAGAATCAAAACACAAAAAAATCAGATGAAACCGTAATCCAATCAGATTCATGGATTCGGATACGTCCTTTCACTTGCCATATAACCATGCACTTCGGTCCTGGTACTAGTACAATTAAGTATATGGGCTAACCGAATGAACGAATATCCGGATCATCCGGATTCATGCCCTAATAAGGAATAATATTTGAGCACACCTAAAATTGCAATTCATATTACGATTATATTGTAATTAAATTATTAAATTAATACGATATGAATTGTCTGATCGAATATTATTCTTTATAATTCCCAAGGCTCACAGCATATTTCTACCATGAAGAAATTTTAATATAAATTAACAGCTAACCGTGGAAAGAAAATAATTATAATATATCGTCTATTAATCCTAGATATTTTGAAAATTTTATATCATAAAGATGTTGGGAAAGAAGAAATTATTTATAATATTATTACTATGTTTACCTCTTGGATTTTTTATTATTTTTTTTTTAAAACCTTTCCATAGACACCGAACGACGTACTCACCTCTCGGATTAAATGCACAATCAAACGATACCAATATATACTATCTTGTATTAGGTGATTCGTTTGCACGTGGTGTTTTTAAACTGAAAGACAACAAAACACCTCATGCGTATTCTTATGCAGACGCTTTATATGAACGGCTCAAGGAGACAAATCCAAATCTTGTACTCAAAAAATTTGCGCGTGGTGGTCAAACCACTGAAACTCTTATTAGTGATCAGTTAAAAAGAGCTACAAAGTTTATGAAACGTAATAGTGGGTTAATAAAACTTATTACAATTACTATCGGTACAAATGAATTTTCAGGCTGTACTTCCAAATGTAACAATAGGCTTCATAAAATAGTGTATAACTTAAACAATAAGATAATTCCCATGTTAAAGAAAGCAGGAGGTGAAGGTGTACAATATTGGGCTACTACTTATCATAATATACGCTTAAATTCTAATCCATTAGATGATAGTTTAATTAAAGTTTACAACGAGAATGGGGTCAAAGTAGTGGATATGAGAAAAATTATTACAAACGAAACAGCGTGCAGTTATACTTACGCATGCGACTATCATGATAAACATCCAAATATAAATGGTAGCCATGCAATTGCTGATGTGATATACAATAATTTAACTTTGCCACTATAAATTTAATAAGTTCTATTATCTTTTTTTAGTTTCTTATTTAATATAGTTTACTTTTACTACTTTACAGAAGTATGTTAAATTTTTTTAGTAATTTTAGAAATTATAATAAAATTAGTAAAATTATATCTTATTCCTTAAATTGTAGGCAATTCTAGGCAAATTTACCTGGAAAATTGGTATAAATTTGCTTATGTTTATTTTTTAAAAAAATTCAAATACAGTCGTCCTTTCTATAATCACGCTGTTTGTTTACATAAAAAAGATGTGATTATACATTTTAATAGTAATGAGATTATATAGAGTTTTTTTAATAAGTATAAGTATACATTATTGGGCAAAAATTGTTGAATAACGGCAATTTGGCAAATGAGCACGTGCCGCTTTGCGGCACGTGTAGCCAATCATTTGCCAAATTACCGTATTCGACAATTTGCCCAATAATGGTGTTATCCGGCAATTTATGATCATGATTGGTAGGGAGTCGCTCGCTGAGTTTTATTTTTTGAATATTGGAATAACATAATTATATCGTAACACATGAAAAAAATAACAGAAAGAAATTTTTTCATGATCATATGAGTTTGCCGGATAAATAAATATATTGCCAATAATTTTTCAAAAAATGGTGCATCTAAAAAGGATGTGATTATATAGGTGGTGACTGTAGAGGAGGGCGATTGTATAAGTTTAAATAAAATTTTAATTAAAAACTTAAAATTTAAAGATTCATTATCTCAAGCAAGTTCTTTATCAAAAATTCATCCCGAGCAAGCCTTAATAACCACAAACCATTAAGAGATGCTGCTATACAATATGTAAAAAAAAAAAAATCAAGAAATTCGTAATATTATGGGAAATGTCATACATTTGTTAAATTTAAATCTAGATGATCTTGCAAAAATTAGGATTCCTAATATTAACAAGCGAGAATTGGTCGACGTGCACTACCTTGTAAGATTATCCAAAAAAGACTGATCACGATTCATACCAGATTGGATGTGAATTTGGGATCTTAGATTCGTATATGGTATCCGGCTAATGAATTGGAACTATTAGGCATTAACGGATCTCCAGTACTTGATATTATTCCACTTGGTATTTTCATCTTCTTAATAAATGCCGAGGCCCCGAAGAAAACAAATATCAGTAAAGACTAAATACTTATATCTCGCGATCTTCTGGCAGATTTTAATGTTTAACCACCATTTTGATCGCAAGAACTTTTATACAACTTTAATTAGAAGTCGAAAAGAGATTTTTAATAGAAATGTGAAAATAATAATATTTTTTATAATTTTATTAATAAAATTATGAAAAATATTATAATTCTCAAAATGTTACTAATTAACTATATCTTTATGCTCTAAGTAAACTTATTCCACGCACAAAAATAAATCTCATCAGTATTTGTTACTTTATAATTTTAAATTTTAAGAAAAAAATGATTAATTTTGGATTTTTGATCAAAAATTTCAAAATTAGCATATTTTTTCTTAAAATTTAAAATTATAAAGTAAATGTATGCTGATATGGTGTATATTTATATATAAAACAAGTTTACTTAGAGCATAAAGATATAAGTAATTAGTAAAATTTTGAGACTATTGATATTTTTCATAATTTTATTAATAAAATTATAGAAAATAATATGATTCTCAATATTTTACTAATTAATTATATCTTTATGTTTCAAGTAAACTTGTTTTACATATAAAAATATACTATATTAGTATATGTTTACTTTATAATTTTAAATTTTTTAAAAAAATGCTTAATTTTGAATATTTAATTAAAAATTTAAAATTAAATATCTTATTCTTAAAATCTATAAATATAAAGCAAATATATATCATTATGGTATATTTTTATATATAAAACAAGTCTATTTAAAATATAAAGTTATATTTATTTGATTTTTTTTTTTTTTATTATTATTATTATTATTCTTTGACAAGTCTGCTAGATACTTTGAGTGAATATATTCAATATTATAGAGAAAAATTTCTATACTATACAACATATAGTTCGATTCCCTGAAGGTTAGCATCATCTAATTACTATTTAGTTCTAGGTGTACCCTGTGCATTGTTTAGATTTTAAACAGAAAATAGTGATAGCTCATTTATGACTGCCTATTCTTTTTTTTAAGATTTTTTTTATCTTAGTTTGGGTAGAATATTTGATATCTTATTCTTCTACAAGAAACAACAATATATACCACATTTATAAGAAAAAAAACTATCTAGAACAAGACAAAAGAAAGAGAAAAAAAAAAACAAATGAATATAACAAAAACTAAAGAGAAAATCTATTCTAAATATAATTTTGTCATAGTAAAACAAAGATAATAAAAGCAAAAAAAAGAAAGTAGGTAGTCTTAATAGATATCATCTACAGAAAAAAGTGCACTATTATAACCTGTGCAAGGCTAAAAAATTATATAACAAATGCAACATCTATATATCTCTACTGTAAAACTTTGCCTTAACATATTGGTTTCTTTCTGACAATATGACCAAATTTAGAGAAATCTTTAACTGAGGACTAGTTAATGGGCCTTGTCATGTGGAATAGCAATGTGTTTATTCTTAAACAAAACACGTGGTTGCAATTTACTAGGTTGATCAAATTTGGAAGAAGTAAACAATACTGATCTTTTGATAGAGGTAAGCTGTTTTGTCTACTTTTTTTAAAAATTTTGTTGTAGATACAAGTAGGTGATAGTAAAAAGTATAGATCTTGTCTTTTCTTAAAAGAGAGTATATATTTCTTCAAAAATAGTAAGATGAGTAGATGCAAATGTATTGCTAATATTCTTTTTAGTAAGTAATAAACTCTAAACTTGTTAACAAGTAGCATATGAGAACTACTTCTAAATAACAAATGCTATTCTCATAGTAAGTAATAAGCTCTAAACCTATTAGCAGATAGCATATAAGAACTATCTCTAAATAATAGGTGCTGGTTTATAGTTCTTGTTAGTCTTATGTTCTTCTTCTTTAACATAGTTCTACAGTTTTTGTTAAAATTTTTTGTTATAAAAAGTTAGTCTAAGGGATTGTCAACAAGAGTTTTGATATAAATTCAATATGTATATTTATTTAGTAAAATTATAATTCTCAATATTTTACCAATTAAATATATGCTTTATATATATATATATATTTTGTTGTTAAGGTGAGGCCTTGCTCATATCTTTATTGGTTAATTTATATAAATAGTTACATAAACTATATAAAAAACTTAATTTGTTTAAAAACAAATAAATATAAATTATATACAAGAATAAGAGCTCAGACTAAAAGCTTGAACTAGAAGCTAAAGCTAAAAGCTTGAGCTAAATATTTGTGATCTAAACCTACTAGAGTGGTCAAGACTTATCAAAATTTGAATTGTTAGAATATAATTAGTAGATACATTGTATTTGATTCACAAAGTAGAACAGGTGTTAAGTTTGAAGGTAGCTTGTTCTAGAGAAGGACAAGCATTGGATTCCAAGTGTAATTGGTTAGCAAAACTACAAGAGTAGCTATAGGTATAGTTAGTTTTATTTATCTTGTTGAAGGAGATTAAAAAGGATCAGCATAAATAATTGGTAATTAGAATAAAGAAAAATTTGGCAAGAATTTTTCTATTAGAAGAAGTTTATATAGTTGGAATCTAGATATTGTTGTAAAGTTGGTCAAAGATATTAAATAATAGTTTAATAATAAGTTAGAAGACATTAGAGTATGAAATGTCAAATAGATCTAAGAATTTAATTAAAGAAGTTGGTATAAGGCTTTTAAATATAGAGTAGAGAGAGAATAGATAGAGTTGAGAGGGTTGGGGATAAAAGGCAGGATATGAAATAATCGTATATATAAGGTTGTTTAGTTAAGGTGGAGAGAGATCGAGTTTAAAATTGGATAAGGTGTTGTGTATAGTAGAGTTAATAGTTTGAATTAAGATATAGCTAGTACAAGTATACTAGTAAGAGGAAGAGTTTGGGTTGTTACAAGAGAAGCAGTTAGGAGTTGTAAATAAGTGAGGATATATATTGTAAAAATATATATATATAGATAGAATATTAAGTAGCATTTTGATTTTGAAAGCTTTTAGATAGTTTAGTTTAGGATTAGTAAAGTTATAAAGTATAGCCAGGAGGCATTTTAGTTGATCTGGTGGAAAAAATGTGACTATTTTTGGATATGTGTTAAGAAGACTATAAGGCTATATTGTATGCATTATATGTTTTTAATAAATTGTTTAGTAGAACTAATAACAAAGTTGTTTTAATATGATAGAGTAAAGTAGAGGTTGTAAGAGTTGGTGTAGTTAAATAATAACAAGAGGGAGCTAGAATGACTATTGACAAGTAAGTCTGTAAGATTATTAAAAGTATTGTCAGAGTGGGCCTGGACTTTGTAAAGAAAAAGTTGGATATTAAAAGCTTTTAAAATATTAAGAAGTGTGTGCCAGATAGACCAGGAGTTAAATTTAAAGTTTTTAGTAGAGTAAAGGGATAGGATTAGGAGTTTGTTGTTTTTAGATATAACTAATTGTAAATTAGTAAAAATTTGTAAACTAGAGTTTTATAAAATAGTTGAGATGATAGAAAGAATTGCTAATAGTTCAGTTTTATAAGAAGAAAACCAGTTTGTAATTTAGGTGGAGAAGCTTTGTATGATTTGGTCATTTTGAACTTGAACCTAGCCAATATCTATAGAACATTGGCCAGTACCAAGTTGTTTGACAAAGCCATCTGTATAAAAGATGAATTGATGCTAGGAAAGATTGGCTAGTGTGATTTGAGTAAGCTATGACGAGGCCTCATTGTTGTGAAAGATAGTAGGTATGAGTGAGATGATGAAGGCTTTATTTTTAAGTAAACTTGTTTTATGTATAAAAATATACTATATTATAATAAAAAAAATAGCTATTGGGCAAATTGTTGTAGAACAAATACTATAAACCCAAACTTATATATATTAACAATTATTATAAAATGCACTTATAGTGATTTTTACCTATGTATTATGTAACCTTATAATCACTATTTATTATATATCATATGCATAATGTGTGATCTTACTAATTTTACTTTGTATATATTCATACAACTTTTTAGATTCTAATTTGACTTCTACAAATTTTATTCTATATAACCATATTTGTATAGCTTTTTAAAATGAAAAGTGAAGCTGAATTTGACAAGGCTGATTTGTGTTTTGCTAGCAATATTGAAACAAATATATTTGAGAAAATTCTGACTTCTAATAGGCAACTACTTTTAAAAGAAAGTGTTAATTTGATGGATTCTGAGGCTGAAACTGATCTAACTGATTCAGAAAAGGATTTATATCTCTTGGTTAAAGAAAAAAGTTTTGCTGATTAGAAGGGTGTTGAATAGTAAGTCGAATACTTTTTTTTATTATAGCTAATATATTTTTTTATTTGTATATATTAGTACAAGTATTAACTAATGAAAGTTGGCTTGACAAACATGGTCATGAATGAGAGTTTGCTTTTTTTTTAGCAAAAAAACAAATTGAACAAAAATGATAGAATACCTAAGCATTAGGTATATTATTGCTCCAAAGGACATCACTATAAAGTAAAAAAAAAGACACATATATTAGAGGAAAGAAATAAAATACATGAAAATAATGGATGTAAATATCATATTAATTTACAAAGATGGAAAAGCGATAATCAAATACATATCTTAGATATAATTGGTGAGCATTTGTATCCAATGAGCGATAATATTCAAATGACTGCACCACAATATCATTATCTTATATCTGAAATACGGGATGATATTGAACTTCTAGCTGCTAGTGGTGTGTGTACTGGGGTAGTAATTAATATGTTAATGCACAAATATCCAGATCACTACATTCATGCATGTAGCATCTATAATATAGTTCAAATAATTAAAGTAGAAAAAGGAAAGCTAAATGATGCAGGTGCTACTTACAAAGAACTAATATGTTGAAAGCAAGAAAAGCCTGATTAGTATGTTAATGCAAAATTCAAGGGAATCGATCATCATCTTGTAGAGCTTATGTGGTTGCATTCTAAACAAATTGATATTTGGAGCCATTTTTATGATGTTGTCTTTCTTGACACAACTTGTAGAATGAATAGGTTTAATATAATTATGTGTGTTGTTGTCTGTGTTGATAATCATAATAGATCATGGCTTGTTGCAATAGCCTTAATTATAGATGAGCAAAAAATTGCATTTGAATGGGTCTTGCAAGGAATACTTAAAGCGACAGGTTGTAGACACATTGTTTTTGTTTAGTATATCTGTTGTAGTTATTTATTTATTTTATTTTTTAAATAGGGGGTTTAGAACCTAAAGTTATTTATATAGATGCAGATCTCATGATCACTAGTGCAATAAAAAATATATGGGGTGGCACAAAGCATCATTTTTGTTTGTTTCACATATGAAAGAATCTTGAAATGCACTTTTTATCTAAATTTGGAAGAGAAAAATTTAAAAATTTCTTTTCAAATTTTTATCAAGTACGAAATAGTACCACAGAAACAATTTTTAAGAGAAAGTGGCAACAGCTCTTAGATCCTTTTCTGAAGTATAGTCTTATTTGAAGTATCAACTTTATCTACATTGTGAAGTGTGAGTTCTTGCCTTCACATATTATTCATTTAATTGTGGTATACAGTTAACCCAAAGAGTTGAAGTGTATAATGCGATTCTAAAGAAATCACTAAACAGAACAATATCTTTATTGAAAGTAGTAAGTATAAAAAGTGGTATTTGCTTTGAGAAACACAATTTGTGAGATTTAATGAAACTATTAGAGAGCTTCTACATGTTTTATATATATCATATCAAGATCACTATTTTAAGGTAATTGATAAAGCATGCACAAAATTTCTTACACCAGTGATACAAAAATTGCAGTGAAATCAAATGGATCAATATCCCTATTACAGAGTTATTGTACAGAATTGGAGTCTGAGTTACAACAACAAGCTCATGTTAAAAATATTGACAAACAGTATACTAAAGTGGTCATGAGCTTGAATGTTGTCTTTAAGTTATTTTCTAATGAGTTGAATCATGTTAGTTAGTTAGAATTTGGTAAAATTATCAAATAGGTTTGACATATTTAGTTGATTTTAATAAATTCTAACCAATTTAACTTGTTTGGCTTATTATAAGTATTGTGTTATCTAATTTTTTTTATTTTTTATTTAGAATACATCTCAAAGCATATTTAGCGAAGATTTGTATAATGAAATGCTTATTGAATTAATAGAACTTATTGACGGTATTAGTGATATTAAGGAACTTTGGATAGTAACACGTATTGATCAACAGAAATGCCATTTTGTTGTTCTTTTGGTAATGCCAGTCATTTGTGAACATGTTTAACACTCGTGAATCAAGGTATTATTTGCTGCCACTTTTTTGCTATTTTGTTAGAAAGCAAAATAGTACAATTCATGTTGGAATTCTGGCAAAGCATTGGTTTAATGATCGTGCTATGCAAAAGCATGATTATAACAATGAATGTGTGATTTCAATTTGAAGTGAGAAAAAACTTGGTGCATTTGAACACAAGGTCCAAGCTAATTTCTCTTTTATTAATACAATTCACGGCCACTGCATTTTTACACCCAAGATACACCACCATATAAAAAGTTATGCACTTTATGGAAAAGGCTATAGTCTGATGAAAAAACTTTGAATTTAGCAATCAAAACTGGATGTACAGAAGACTTCTATGATTTATATCTGCAGTTTATTAGTGAGATAGAAGAGCAACTAGTAGAACAAGAAGGATGTGCTTTACAATTAGTTAATAAGTATAATTATAAAACAATCAATAATTCATTGAGACCACAAACAAAAGAACACAAATGCCAAAAACATATAACAGCATTTAATAACAGTGCATGAAAAAAAAGTATTGAAAGAAACAACAAATATACTACAAAATGAAGATTTAGTAAGAATGGCTAGTTTCAACATAAGTAATGAGTTAATTAATATCAACAATATTAAAGAACAATAAAACCATATAGTGTATAAATATATTCAAGTGTTCAAGAAGAACAAGGCCAAGATAAATAGAATATTTATAGATTTTAGTATCAAACATTATCTTTAAATTATAATTCATCGATTTTATTATCTTTAAATTAATAATATCAGAGTTGACAATGAGTAATGAAAATAATGTGGACACAATGCAATTAATTAATCAAGGTACTGTGGTGTATAATTCTGCTCACGCTAAATCTAATTTCGTGATTAAATTATTTTAATATGAACAGAATTATGCACCACAGTACCCTACTATGTTTGTGGTTTAAATATTCTTTCAACACTTCATTAATACATAACAATGTATTTCAGACAAGAGAAAATGCACTTATATATGTGAAAACTGTGGCAAGGATAGTTACTATAAATCATGTTACTCTAATGGTATTCTATAATGTGATAACTATGTATTGTATATATTTTATGTATTAGCTTCATGTGTATATATATGTACATACGCACATACTAATGTTTGTATGCATGCATTAGCTTTGTATGTACTAATATTTGTATTCAGCATTGTACGTGCTTGCTTTATAATTTGTTACTATTAGGACTTTAAAAGTGTTGGTTAGGATTATTATTATTTGACATTTACTGAGTCTCTATGATTGTATGTTTTATTGCCCATATTTAAGAGTGTAAGTAGATATAGAATATAAGTAATGATTAAGTATATGGCTCCATACTTGTTTATATTTGCTTGTACCCTATAAAAAAAATTAAATAAAGTAATGTAATATTATAAAATAGAACCTGATTTACTAACTCTTTCCAACGATTACTTGTACCAAAATTTTGCTAAAACAAAACTTAAATTTTCTTAAAACTGCTTTTTTTAACACATTTTTTTTACTAAATTTTATTGTTCTACACCCCAATTTACATATAGCTACCAAGTTTTATAGCTCTAAACCAATTTTTTAATTAAATTTAAAAATTCTTCGTTAAATAACTACAATTTGAGTTTACTCAAATTCCGCCAAGGAAACTAGTCTTGTTTCTTAAGACAAAGTCCTCTGGCTCACTCCAGCTTCATTTTACATAAAATTCATTACAAACAGCCAAAAACTGACTATTCTATAGTCAAATTACTCCAAACTCCCTTTTCTATAACTTTTTTCTTTTTTTTCTTTTTTTCCCTTTTTCCCCCTTTTTTCCTATCCAAACCCAGCCCAAAACACGTTTTGGAATCTCTAAAACTAGTGGTTTATTCAATTAATAATCTTATTTAAAAATTTCATTTTAAATTTTTATTAAATTTACAGAAAACAAATAATTACAAATCCATATTCCTTTTAATTTATACAAATTTAAATAGTATTATCTACTATTTTTAGTAACTTTACACAGACCACTCTTGTACTACAAGCCACACTAGCCACAGCCACACTAGCTATAGCCACACTAGCCACAAAAGTTTTATCTATAGTGTTATGTTATATGAAACAAATTTTACCAATTCTTGAAGCTCTCTATGCCCTCTTTAATAATATCGCTATCTAGTCCATCAAAATGCCTACCTTAACTACTCAAGATCCTGATTTTCATAATCTCGACTATTATTACAACAAATACCTAGACCATTTCAGTATTGGAACAAAAAAATCTGAACCACTTACCCTATATATCTTACCCAAAGATATTAATCCTACTAATTGTGAACTTAACAAACTTCATCATTATTTTAAAATGCCAACCTAACCCACTTTATCTACTTGTCTATGTGGCAAATTTCATACAAACTTTATATCCTAACACTACCAAATTCCTCATACTACACTATCCAGACAAACTAGCTCTACAGCAATGGATATCTCCCCAAATACAATTATTTCTAAAAAACGTTTCAACGAAATTACAGAAATATTACCCAAATCACCTCTCTCTAAACAACAACAAGAATTTCAATTAATTTCTCAAATCACACCCTCTACTCTTCATACAGACCCTAAACCTACTGCAATTGATCCTCACTCTTAACACTATTATATATGCAGAATCTGCAAAATTAAAAACATTTCTTGTATTTTTATAAAAGCAAATCATGTACCTGACTACTCCAAATCTATGTTCTTCAAAGGCCTTATCTTATAATCCACTGTGACTGTGCTCACAACCTTCAATATGCCAAACTTAAACCCATCCCTCTTACTAAACCTCTTACACATGAACAACAATCCTTTTTTCACTTTTACTACTTCTTTTAACTTACTAAAAATGCCAAAATCAATCTCCTTCAAAAACTTGCCAATAGGGGCAAAGAAATTAAATAAAACCCACAAAAATCATCTAAACAAAACTAACAACAAGCCAACAAACCCACTAGAGACACATCTCAAGACCTTGACTAGTTTGCCAACTACCCAATTACCCAAGAAATGGAACAAAATACTAAATTAAACACAACACTTGCCCAAAAACTCTTTAACTTTGCCAAAACCCACCTTCGTAAATTTACTCCAGGTCAGCCAATCCCAACTACAGGAAAAAAACTAACCTCCAAACCTCTTCAAAAACAAAGCTTTAACTACTTACTTAAATCCATAACTATTGAAAAACCAGAATTTCTTACAGAGTTCCTCTAACAATCAAATCAATCGCTCTCTCTTAAACTTAATATTTCCCAATATGCATACATCTCAACTCTTAAAAATTTACTTACCAAATTTACCAAACTTCTTTTTACCAAGCTTAACTATATTCATATCTTTAAATCACACTATGCAATTCCTTTATACTCAATTGCTGATCGCAACAAAGTAGCAATCAATTTTGCTTGACTATATCTCTTTCTTCATAACAAATACAGAACAATCCACTATCAAAAATTCATAGAAAAACTGGATATTTACCCACTCAGACTTTCTTTACAATACAACTTCGAATATGACAATACCAAGAAACCTCTCTTTAGCATCCACAACAATAATCGATTCACAGTTACAGTTACACTTAATATTCCTAAAACTAGATTTATGAATACTTTTTGTATTCCTTCACTTAAACCTCATACCAATAACTTTGACTCTTGGTTCGAAAACTTTTTTAAAACATACAAAAAACAGTTTACTGAAATCAATAAAACCAAAGTTCACAACTACCTCAAATACCAAATAGCAACAACACTCGCTAATAAATACAAAAAATACTTACCTTCTAAATATGAAATTACAAATCCCTCCTCTCTCCAAGATCGCTCTTTTCAAACTACTAAAGAAGCTCTTTACCATATTCATACCTGCAAAGATAAAAATTG
>CAJVPU010000942.1:0-14681 GCA_910591775.1 Dentiscutata heterogama | reverse complement strand
AATAGGATGAGTAAGATTTAGATTGCTATTAAAGATATTGTTTTTAGATATAGAAAATATTTTGTCATACTTCTAAAGTTTTGAGACAGAATTTAAGAAAAGATAGTAATTAAAAAGAGCTATGATAGCAGAGATATATTGGTAACTTATATGTTTGATTATCTTATAACTAATACCTATAAAGCTACAAGCTTTGCTATTAGAAAGTTTGAACATAGTTTGAGAGACTTTATCAGTAATAATAGAGGTAGTAAAAAATATGTACTAGTCAGGGGTAATATAGAGAAGTGGGAGATATTGTTGCTGCCAAAAGTTGTTAAAAAGTGATTGGTTAATAGGCTTGTATATAGTTCAATTAGAGAAATATGATTGAATGTATTGTTTAATTTGAGTTGGGTCTGTAATGAGTTGGTTAAGAAGTTTGATATTGATAAAGTAGATAGAAGGTTGATAGCAATCAAGGATGCTATTAATAGCTTAAATAGGCTTAGAAACAAGAGTTTTGTATCTTTTTTTTGAAGCCTGGTTGATTTGGTAATGAAGATGAAGTAAATATTCAAGATAATATGCATAGTATATTTGTTTTCAAATTGTATATACATGTAAAAGCCAGGATTGAATAGATTGTAGATAAAGTGAGATTAGAGATTGGAGGTTGCTGCTAGTATAGGAGTTGATAATGAGAATATAAGAGTTGATATATAGCAAATAAAAATCAAAGAGGTTGTTACTATTAAGAGTTTTGATTAGTTAGCCAAGCTTCTTAAATTCAAGATAGAAAGTAGTATATTGTAAACTAAATTTGTAATTATAGCTTCACTTGCAAGATATTTTGTTTGAGATAGTTTGAATTACAGCTTGAGTAATACAGTATTGAAGTTTATACCAAGTAGTGTTAATGCTTTTTTGAAAATAAGATATAAAAAGGACATAATACTAGATAATTAGTTTAGTAATAAGTTTAGCAAATTCAGTTTATTGGTTATTAGTAGTAGATTTGTAGTTAAAAATACAATGACTAATATTAGTGTAGAGCTAAGAGAGTTTGCTATAGGCATTAGGGAATATCTAACAAGTAAAAAAGATAAGATAATTACTAAGAGTACTGGTTTTGCTATTGTTAAAGTTATATGATAAAAGAAATTAAATATTAAATGAGTTAGTTCAAATATAGTCAATTCTACTAGAACTTGAATTGTTTAACTAGATACAAAGAGTATTGTTAAAGTGTATCCCAATATCAAACATGTTGGAGCAGTGTAGAAAGTTAATAAGCTTAAAACATACAAAGAAGCTAAAGATATTATCATGTGTATTAAAATCACCAAGAATGATAAAGTGAATATTAAGTTGCTAAACTTGTAAAATTTAGTTAATTACTGTATTTTGGATATTATTTCTTCTAGATAAGTTAGTAGAAGAAAGATAGACTGAAATAATTCTAAGTTTGATAAGGTTTTTAAAAAAGAAGTCAAGTGCAATCGCACTACCAGGATGTATATAGTAGCTATAAATATGAGGTTTAAGAAAGTTGCAAATCATAATAGTAGACCCTTTTGCAGAACTATTAGAGTTTGACTAGTAGTATAGTAGTAAGTATATAAGTTGTTGTTACAAAATAAAAGTTTTGTTTTATAGAAGATTTTTGTCTTAGTGATATTAGCAATTGTAATATTGTAGTCAATATTATAGTCTTGTCAGATCTGTCTTTTAGAAGCCACATATATTGTGTATATAGATATCATGAAAATAGGTTTTCAAAAAAAGCCTATTTTATCTTTATTAGAGCAAATTAAAATTTTTTATAAGAAAGAGCAAATCTAATTTATATAATTATATTCCTTATAATTTCGTTTATTCAAAAAAAGTATCAAAAATTTTGTTTTTTAAGTAAAAGTAAGTTAGTCTTCAAATTTTAATTTTAGGTTTTAAAGCCTGAAATAATTTTATCTTTATCTATAATTGTATATAGCTATTGTAAGTTGTAGATCATGTTAATTAGCATATAAAATTGATAATTTAATAGGTGAAGAAGAGTAGATAGAGAACTGGCTAGAAAAAAGTATTATATAGCTAGAAAGAACTTGTTTATCAATATTAAAATAAATATATATTTCAAGTATTGTAATATTAATAGAGATTTTGTAGAGTTGAAAAAAAAAATGTTTGAGAAGGTGATAAAGAAATAACTTGAGTATTTGTGGAGGTGTAAAAAGAGGCAGATTGTATTTTAGTAAGAATTTGTTATAGTATATTACCTCAAAAGGATAAGATGAGTTGGTGTCTGAGAAAAAATTAGTATTATCTACAAAATTGCTTGCTATATGTCTATTCTTATAGCTATGCAAAGGCCAAAGTCTGCTCTGTATATTAAGTTTGATCATTATTTCTTGGCTCTTCCATATAAATAGGTTTTTCTGTCTGCCTACTTATATTATTCTTCTCTAAGAATAGCCTACAAAAGATAGAGAACATTATAATTTTAAAGATAGCAGCTGCTTTTATGTTTTTTGCAGAAGCTTTTATATCTTTTATTTTATTTTTTTTAAATATTGAGGTAAGTACTTAGATTCTTAATGCTTTATTAATACTGAACATAATGCTTAGTACAAACTAAGCTATGATACATTTATATTGTAAGAGTACAACTAGCTACACATACAACTTTTAATTGCCTATTTAAGTAGTCTGCCCTAAGGTTCTATACTAGTCACTATACCTATAATCTGCTAAGAGATTACCCGTTTAAACCCTCTGACCTATATCTGTACCACAATGCCTACATTTAAATGTTTTATTTTGGGACCTAAGACTTTAACCTCTATCACCCAGTCCCTTCTCCAAAACTGAGAGGTATTTAACTCTGTACTAAACCTGCTGGAATGGTATATATCCTACATATACACTTATCCAAACTTTCAGTAACTTACACTATGGCTTTACTTGCATACTCAGGAGTTATTTACCCTATAGTTACTTACTAACACCTTTGCAAAGTTCAGTATTTAGATCTTGGTACTCACTTTCTATTTCTTTCATGCTTTGTGTCCTTGGTTTCTTTAACTTTCCAATCCAGTTAGCCTAGTAAGATTGGTCTTCTCAGGCTTTAAGTGCCTTCCAGGTCTCCTTCCTTTGGTACACACTTCTAAAGCACATGTTCCTTTTCTCTAGTGTGACTCCAGTGGCTAGGTTGGTAGATCTCCTATTGCAAGATCTTGTTGGCCAATTCTACCAATTCTTTGGTTCAATCTGGATCTGTTCTGTGGCACCATCAAAGATTCTCACTACTTCTTTGCTTGGGTTTTGCCAAGCTAGTTCTGGATCTTCAAGTCCTCTCTGTTGGTTTTATATAATCCCGAAAGTCTTATTGTGGGTTTGTATTGTCTAAACCAGTTTGTATTCCTTTACATAACACAGATGCTTTTAGAATCTTCTAGTGCACAAGGTGTATTGGTGTGACCGGAGTTACAGATAATAGAACCCAACTTATCAATGAAGATCCATTACTATGACACAAGTAGTTTTGTCCAAACCGTCACTAGTAGGATTCGAACTCGGTACCATAGTCAAGCTAGCTTGAAGATGTGACAACTCTACAACTACTCTAAGTTGCCACACCCTTTTATATCTTTTATACCTTTTATATCTTTTATATCTTTTATATTTTTTATTTTTATTTTTTTTTTTAGTACTGTATTAAGATGACCTCTTTGGCCTGGAACTCTTTAGTAATTATTTGCTATTATAGTTACAATGAAGATACAACTAGCCACATGTGCACCTTTTAAGTACCTATAAGTAGTCTGCCAACAGGTTCTATACTAGATATCATACCTATAACCCAACTAAAAAGTTACCTATTTAAACCTTCTGATTCTAACTATTTTTAAGTATATTATACTAACCTGAAAACTACTATCTAGCCCATTTCACTAAATTGCACAATCTAGCTTTAGAACTTCTAAGACTTATCCTGAGTTTGCACTAACTATTACTGGCTTGCATTTCTCTGTTGAGCAAATGCATGGCTATTCTTAAGATAAACCTACTAGAGCCTACCCTATTCTATTTGAGCTGCCTAGTTTTATACAATTGCTGAAACTCTTACTTGCAGTTAGAATTATTTTTATTTAACTGCTTTTACTCTTATAAGGTTTATTCCTAATCCTGGTACCTATATTTAGACTTTTCTTTTTCCATTATTTCCTTATTAGTTTATCCTTTACTTCCAACCAGTGACCCAGAAGATTCAACCTTGGCTTGGCTTTAGGTGCTAGTGTTCTTGTCTTGTCTTAATACATGATTTTCCAGCACATGTTCTTTTCTTCTAATTCAGTAGGCTGGTCTTTTGAATATACCCAGCATTTTTTCATTAGTCACCTAACTTCCATAACTCCTAGCCTTGGTAGATAGGGCCCTATTACTAGTTTTTCATGCCAGTTGGCCAGAGTTGGTGTATCTATAACACCTTACAGATTTCTAACTTTCTAAATTGGCAATCGAGTTGGTAAATCCCCTACTAAAGAATCTTGTTATTGTTCAGTTCTCCAATTTTGGTTCTAACTTTTAAATTTGGTCTTTTTTGTAATACTGTCAAAAATTGTAGCTACTCCTTACTTAGGTTTTCCAAAATAGGTTTTGATTATTCCAGTTTCTTGGCTTTTTATATACCAAAGCTTCTATATAAACATGGTATCACCAAGATTACAAGTTCTAGAACCAACTGATCGACAAATAATTGTTACTATAATACAAGCTTATTTTTCAAAAATATTGTTTGTAAGATTCAAACTTTGGATTTGCTACTTGGTGAGATGATGACTAGACCAATTTACTAAGCCACTACACCCTTCTTTTATATCTTTTATATCTTTTGTATCTTTTATATATTTTATATGTTTTATACTATTATGCTTTTTATACTTTTTATATCTTTTTTATTATCTGTATTTTGTATAATAATAGTATTTTTTAGTATTTGTAAAAGTATATAAACTTTAGCTTTTTGCTTTCCTATAGCTTTAGAATTAGTTTTTTGCAATCTTTAGTTATTAAGATTCTTTAGGCACAAATACCTATTGATAGCCTTGTATTTTAAATATTGTATTATTAATAAATATATATCTTTTGCTCTTTGAATAAACTATAAATAAACTATACTAAACTGTTCTAGTGAAGTAATATTCTACTTCTACACTACTTTATATCTATCTCTCTTTGTTGTTTATGAGATCCCTGTCACTATGTGCTATATTACAAGTATTATATTTACAAGAAGAATATAGTTACTTATAATAATATATATAAAATTCTTGTTATACAAATCTACAAATTATAATTTAATATATATATATGATAAATTGACATATCATATAGTTTAATATATATATTTATTCTTATATTTTTATATAAATTAACTAATTAATATAATTATAAAATAGAGTACAGTAACTTAGTAAAGTAGTAAAGTTGTTACACCTCCAAGCTAGCTTAACTATAAGCAAGATCTTATTTTTAAAAATTAAAAAAATAAAAATAAAAAATACTTTTTTTTTAGCAAAAATAAATTAATAATTTGTTATATAGTAACTCTTATATAATTAATCAATTATGGGTATAGTAGCTTAGTGAAGTAGTTTAGTTATCATCTTACCAAATAGCAGATTCAAAGTTCAAATTTTACAGATAATGTTTTTGAAAAATAAGTCTGCATTATAGTAATGATTATCTATCAATTAGTTGAATCTAAAATCTGTAATCTTGGTTGTACTATCTAATATAGAAGTCTTGATACATAAATACTAAAAAACTAGGATAATTGAAACCTATTTGGGAAGATCTAAGTAAAGAAATAATTACAATCTTTGACAGTACTACAAGAAAGACCCAAATTTGAAAGTTAGAACCAATATTGGAGAACTAAACAACAACAAGATTCTTTAGTAGAGAAGATTTACTAACCCAATTACCAATTTAAAAAAGTTGAAAATCTGTAAAGCTATTATGGAAAAATACCAATTCTGGCTAGCTAGTATGAAAAACTAGTGATGAGTGACCCTATTTATCAGACCAGAAGTTATAAAAATCAGGCAAAAAACCAGTCAGACAGAAAAATACTAGGCATGTTTGAAGAACTAGTCTACCAAATTGAAGAAAAAAAGACATATATTAGAAAATTATATACCAAAATAAGACAAGAGCACTAGGCACTTAAAGCCAAGCCAAGATTAAATCTTCTAGGTTATTAGTTAGAAGTAAGAAATAAACTAATAAAAAAAAAACAAAAAAAAGAAAAGTTCAAATATAGGTACCAAAATTGAAAAGTAAATCTTATAAGGGCAAAAGTAGTTAAATAGAAAAAATCTAATTGTGAGTAGAAGCCTTAGCAATTGTGCAAAACCAGGTTGGCCCAAATAGAATAAGAAAAGCTTTAGTAGATTTATTTTAAAGATAGCTATATGTTTGCTTAATAGAGAAATACAAGCCAGTAACTAGTTGGTACAAACCTAAAATAAGTTGTAGAAGTTTTAAAGCAGGGTATACAATCTAGTGAAATAGTCAAATAATAGTTTCTAGATTAGTATAATATGCTTGAAAATAGTTAAAATTAGAAGATTTAAATGAGTAACTCTTTAGTTAAGTTATATGTACAATATCTAGTATAAAACCTGCAAGCAGACTACTTAAATAGATACTCAAAAGATATATATATAGCTAGTTGTATCTTTATTGTAACTATAATAGCAAATAATTACTAATAAAGAGTTTTTATAGTCAAAGAAGTCACCTTAATACCAAAAAAAATATAATAATAATTAATTAATTAATTTTAAATTTTTTTTTTTTTAATATTAAAAATGAGATTATACTTTTATTTTTATTAAACTTAATAAACTTTTTATATAATTGAAAAAAGTTTTATATTTTAAGTCTAGTACTAAGAATAAGAACTCAGACTAACTAAATGCTTAATAAAAGCAAATTTAGTTTTTTATTTATAGTCTAAACCTAATTATTTTTAAAATTAGTTATTATATAGAATAATTATTTAATTAATATAAACTAATATATTTTTAAATATAAATTAAATTATTATTAGAGTTATTATTAAAGCTATTTTTTTTTTTTAAGTAGTTTTGTCTTTATTCATATAAACTACTATAAAAATATTATATATCACGGATTATGGTGAAATCGGATTATCATGAAATCTAAGACCTTAATTAAAAAATATAAGCCCTCACAACCTTAATAAAACCCACTTATACTCTTTTATTATAAACCCTAACCTAAATACTAGTCTGGATTCAAAAAAAAGCCTAAAAAAATATACCCCAAAAAATTTTAAAAATTAGAATTTCACGATGATCTGGATTTCACGATCATCCACGATATTATATAAACAAGTTGTACTCTACTTCTAAATATAATATTCTAATCTAATAAAAACTCACCAGGTAATTTATTCAATATAACTTGCTATAATACTATTAGTCTATTTAGAGGTTCTGAACTTTCTTAAGACTTTGTATTATATAAAGATATCTCTTTCAATTATAAACAAGCTGTTGTATACCTTATTAGAACCACTTTTTCCTTTCTAATTTTTTTTTCTTCTCTAAGAGTATAAAATAAAGAGAGAAAGTATAAAAGATTTTTGATGAAAACAACTAAAAAAAAACAAAAATGAATACTAATGAGAAAAAAAAAAAGAAAAAAGGTAAAGAGATATATATTACAAAAAAAAAAAAAAAACAAAAAAGAAAAAAATAGATCTAACTAATAAGAGCTATATTAAAAGAACCAAAAGTTGTACTATTTTGATCTGTATTAGATTTGTAAAAATTGTATAATAATCACAACAGATTGTATATTTCTAGTTTGGAACTTCACTTTAGTGTTGATTATCTTTCTTTAATTGGGCTTTCCAACTTAGATTATACCTTTATACTATAGACTCAAGTACTGTAAAGTGTTATCATACTTATAAACAAACATATAGTTGCAAATACTGTGATTAGTTTGAATTAGAAAAAGTAAATATTGCTAATCTTTTGACAAGAGTAAGCTGTTTTGTCTATTTTTTTAAAAAATTTTGTTGCCAGAAGAAGTAGATAGTAGTATAGTTAAAATACTTCATATATTTAGTAAAAATTTTTAAATAAAGACAAAACATTTCAAAAAATAGAGAATAAATATATGTAGTTCAAAAAGCAATTCTTCTTTTTGGTAAGTAATAAACTCTAAGCCTGTTGGCAAGTAGCATATAAGAACTACTTCTAAATAATAGATACTATCCCTGTAGTAAGTAATAAACTCTAAGCCTACTAGCAAGTAGCATATGAAAACTATCACTAAATGATAGGTGCTAATCTATAGTTTCATTTTTAACCCAGGATAATTTTTGTAATATGTCTAATTTACTGTTTTTGGTTTGGATTTTTTCTCAAAAATTTTGGTACGAGGAATTGTTGAAGAGTTTTTGATATTATGTATATGTAGATTATGTTTTTGTATTGTTAAAGCTATTGTTATTAAAGTTATTGTTATTAATATTACTACTTTGAAATTACTATTGTTAAATTAAATTAATACAAGTTTAATATTAAAGTTTGTAGCTACTATATATAAGATTATTATTAAAAATATATTTTGTATACAAATCTAAAATAATTTTCAAAAGTACAAATTATAATAGAATTTTTTAAATTAGATTTACAAAAATATTAAATACAAACATACTGTATATAAAAATTTTGTGCAGATTTTAAATTTTATTTTTAATAATTGCTATTAATTTAAAATTTTACACAGATTTGTATATATTTAATTTATTGAAAATCTGTACAGTTATATAACAAAAAAATTTTTTTAATAATATATAGTTTATTTCTTTTTAATACTACAATTTATTTTGTTTTTGTGATATTGTATATTTTGGTTATTTTGGTATTTTTAATTTTGTTTATTTGCTTGTTTTAGTATTGTGGAATTATCTGTTTAATGTGTGTTTTATCTGTTTTAGTATTATAAATTTTATCTTTTTTTTAATATTTAGAAATATAATATCTATTTTTAATTTTTTTTTTTAAATAATAAGCTACTTTTTTTGGAATTTAAAAGTTTTAAAATTTTTAATCTAATAAATTTTTATACAATTAAATATTATTATATTACTATTATAATTTTATTAAATATTAATACGTATCTATAAAATAAGTTTATAATATAATAAATTTATATACAAAATATATAACTTATTAGATACAAATAAAAATTCTTTTTTAAATATTATAAGAAAATCTTAAAAAAGTAACTATAAGCAATTTATAGCAGTTTTTTATACAAATTTGCCTGAAAGAAAATTATAAAACTTGTAAACTAAGGCTGTTCGAAGTTTAATTAAAACTTATCTTTATTATATAAAGCGAAAATGACAACTAATCATAAATCGGTTGATTATTTCACGTGATTGCTTATCGTTCATGAAAACGAATATCATACGCAAGTTCACATCCTCAGAAATTTGGCTTATTAACAGAATACATTGATCTAATTGATTTATATATTTACATCAAATATTTCTCTTCTATTTATTGATAATGCCATGTCGTCAACAAGAAAATTCTAAATCATTGTAATAGCTAATAAAATTACATGAGCTACATAGAAGAACGTGAAAAATGGCAAATGAATTATTTTGTCTAAAAATACCCGTAATTATAATATCTTCATCTCTTACAATACAGAGCATTGTCTTATACAAAGAATTTAGATAGAATGGAAATATCCACGACAATTACTAGCACGACATTTGCATTTATATTTTTCGATAATTTCCGGCTTGATATTATCATCTAATTTTGTCTCAGCACCTTCATGCTTTTCTACTGATCCAACATAATCAAACGTTAATTCTTCTCCAACTTCAATAACTCTTTTAGAAAAAAAAGCGACATGATGAAGTCGCAAATCACCGTTATCTGTCATTACCGGATAAACGACTAAGTTAGGATCACATGAATGGTTGAAGAAGTGTGAGATATTTCCAAATCGCCACGCGTCAATCGTATAAAGGCAAGCCGAAGTGTCGTTTGACGGATCATCACAGAAATCAAGGTCAAACAAATATGTTCGTCCTACTTCATCGTATTTGTTCCCACGTATATCCGCTTCTTGTGATGTTATGATTTCGCCATAATAATAGGTAATAAACACGCCAGACTCAATTCTTTTTGTAGCAATAACTCCCCATCCTTTTTCGGCGAATCTTTTTATCGCCAAATATACCTTACGCCCTTGTTGTGTTACACGGTTTGGACAACGTGCAGAACATGAACACCGACTGTTACATTCAATGATAACATTTCCAGGCTTCACATTGACTTGTCCCGTGTCTCTCTTGTAATATAGCATACCCTTGTTCATTTCTTTAAGGCATTTACATTTGAACCCTTTGCAAATTCCATCTTCGCACTCACATCCGAACAACGTCTCCTTAAGAGTTTCTGGACGAGGAACGTTCTCACCATATATGTATCCATCAACATATTGAAAATCTGGAGGTACACCTTGATCATCAACATCGTTGATCACGGAAATTGGTGGCCCGTCACGTGCATGGGCTCGTAAGAATGCTTCAAACTCTAGCTCGTTCTGATTCTTAGGGCGCGAAAATTTTGTTAAGCACATTTTCTACAAAAAAAGTTTTATTGTTAGTTCATTGTTTTAGTCACGTGACATCAAACGATCCTTTCTTTGTTACGATAATGTTCTTACAGATCTTTATAAAATATCACAAATCTGTAGACCGAAGCTGCGCTACAAAACCGAGCCTTCACCTAGAACCAAAAATTCATACATTATAACTTAATACCTTGGGTGGATTCAAGTTTGCTGCTTCTTCTCTCATCCTTTGCTCACGGTTAAATTGTCTCACCAAATCTGGACAATCAAGATTACTGGAGGGTTCCCTATACGTATCCAATTGGATATAATTCAAAGTGGGTAATTAATTTAGTGTGACACAAACTCACATGTGTAATCTACATTAAAAAATAAACTTACCAAGTGTTATAGCTATCATCATATCCTTTCCATTTCAAAAGGTAGTATACCACACCCTATTGTTGTAATAAAGTTGTAAATAAAAGAAAATTTGATTAATTAAAATTAAATTAAAAATTGCTAAAAATGAATATTTTACAATAAAATGTCTTTGTTTTACAGCTTATTAATTTATAGGTTGAATTCTAAACCATTTTTTAAAACTAATGTAACACAATGTTAATGCAACATCTATATATTTGAAGCTTGGACCACTTTTCAAAGCTAATATTAGTAATATTCTAGTAAGATTTACAAAAGCAATAAATTCTCTAATCTCTTATACGCTTTTGCCTCACGAAATTCAATAACCTATTACTCTAAAACTTGCTCTCTGTTGATAAAATCTACACGTGATCACATTTGATAGTATGGCCAATACAAAAAAGATATTCACCGGAATATAAATAATATTTCTCATAGTTTATGTCATATTTCAGATGTTGCTCGACATGAAAAAGCAATTTTATACTTCACAAAAATATGCAAAGTTGTCAATGAACCAAAATATCATCATATATATGATGTAACATTAAAAAACAAGTCAAAACATTTGAACTCTTTTAAATTACTTACATTTTCTTCTTTCTTTCCTACTACTCTTTCAACCTAAAAAAAAAAAAAAAAAAATTGTAAAGACCAAAGAAGCAAGTTAAAAACAGTCTTATAGTCTGCACACCTTTAAAAAACAACAATATTGCAAGGTTTCACAAAGTAAAAATCCGCATAATTGCAAATAATTATTTTAATATTATTCTATAAAAACGCTCTACCTCATATTCTTCTTCAACTTGAAGTACCGCAGTACCATTTGTATAATCCATATTTTGATATGGCAAAAAGAAATTTAGATAAAACAATAATAAATTTTTTAGCCTTTGGGGTTATTATTTCTGTGCAAGCAAAGGTTTACTAAGAAAAGGAATCAACTCTATTTATAATAAATCGGGAACAAATTAACTGCATTTCACAATTATGATTGGACAGCCAATCCATTACGTACACTGTTTGTATCATTCGATGAAATGTGATCAATTTCGTCATCTTGGCGCAGTTAATAAAGCGACATTTATGTATTTGTAACTGCTCGCATTCTGCGCATTAAACTTTTTATTCATATTCAATCTTTGTACAGCATTAGCGCACTTCTAAGGTTTTTTATTTAGTACAATATCGCGACTTAACGCGCGATGGTCTTAAGTTGTATTGATCTTCACACGTGATATTACCGCGTTTTGTGATTATTATATGTTATAAAATTAAGTGATCTGCGCACAGTATGTTACATCCTTGTCGTTACATAATAGATAAATAAAGACAAACAAAAGGGCGTTATAGTGTGCGACGCTCGTAAACTGAGATCATGTGGTCTATTTTATTTTAAAATTAAATTTTAACTTGTTTTTAAAGTAGTTTTTTTTTGCTTTAAAAATTTTATAAAATAAAATATACTATATAAGTTATATAGTATGTATTTTATTTAAATTTAAAAAGTTTTTTTTTTAAATGCAAACTTTTTTAAACACAAAACTTGTTTTGCTTCAAGATATTACTATATATAAAATACTATAATTTGATTTTTTTTTTTTTTTTTTTTTTTATGATGATCTTTATTCAGTCGTCAAAACTTTATTGCTAATTTATTAAATGTTACAATTTTTTTAGGATTTACAATAAGGATACAACTAGCCACACATGCACTTTTGGTACCTAATTTAAGTAGTCTACAACTAAGTTATTTTACTAATCTAAAGTTTTATACTAGCTACCATATCTACAGCCCAAACTACAGGGTTGTCTATTTAAACTCTCTAATTATACCTTTCTACTTCCATAAATAGAAATTCCTAATAATCTAGGCATATATGACTATTAGGACTATTTTATTTCTGGAAATAATCTTGGCTATGTACAATATATGTCCCATCTATATGCATCTAGTTAGTCTTAATTAGTAACTTATGTATAGTATTACCTAATGCTTAAGGTTAGAACATATCTATTTTTTATAACCCTTACTGTTACTAATCACCCTTGTTTGGTTCACTAAACCCCCTAGTATCATATTTATATAGTTTTCATACTCTATATCCTTAGTTTTAACAGTTTACCAATCCAGTTAACCAGGTAGAGTTGGTTTTGCCAAGTCTTTATATGCTCCTTGGCACCTTTTTCTTGGTATATACTTCTAGAATACATGTTCGTTTTCTCTGGTACAACTCTGACGACCAGATTGGTAAACTCTGAACCTATAAGGGTCTTTTGTTAACTATTTTTTACCAATTTTTAAGACAATTTAATTTTGTTTCAAGGTGCTATCAAAAGTCTAGTTACTTCCAAACTTGGGTCTTGCCAAGCTGGTTTTAGTTTTTCAAGTTTTTTCTATTAGTTTTCTATAGTTCTAAAAACTTATTGTAGGTTTGTATCACTAATACTGGTTTGCATTCCTTTATAAAATACAAATGCTCTAGAACCTTCCAATACTATATTAGTATAACCAAAATTACAAGTATATAACCCAATCTATTAATAAAGATTTGTTACCATAATACAAAGAATTTTGTCCAAAGTGTCACTAGTAAGATTCGAACTCTATACCTTTGAATTAAACTTACTTAGAAGTGCAACAACTTATCTACTTCACTATGTCATTACACTCTTACTATAATTTGATTTTTTTTAATACAAAATTTTTTTAATATAATTTTTTATTTAATAAAGTTTTTTTAAAAAATTATAGTTTTATTACAAGTAATAAACAAATATCAATATTATAAAAAAATTTGATAAGTAATTAAATATTAAACTTATTATATTGCAAATTTGCTAATTGCTAATTATTTAAACTTTATATAATATACTAATTATAAATTATCTCTTAAACTATAGACAATTCTAGACAAATTTGTCTAAAAAATTGCTATAAATTTATTTATAATTTATATTTTTTAAAATTTAAAATATTTAAATAAAAATTTTTTTAATAATATTTAAAAATAAAGATTATATTATAGTAGTATTTAATTTTATATTATAAAAAAAAAATTTGGGGTTGTTTATAAGCTAAAAACAAATAAATTTTAAAAAAAAATTTAACTAAAAAAATTATTTACAAATTTTTGATAAATTCTTTAAATATTTAATAATATTTTTCTGAAATTTTATAATACATAGTATCAAATTTTAAATATCCTGCAGTAGAATAACTATGCATTATGTAAAGTACTGGGTCTACTTCTATCTATTTTATAACTTGTAATGACTTGTTTAGATTCTTTCTGTTTCTTTTATACAAAAGGTTGTCTTTAATCTCAAAATATTTTGCTTGATTTTGGGAGTTGTTTTCATTGATAAGTAGTAAAGTCTGTAGATATAGTTTTTGTATTTAAATAATTATATAAATTATCCCTTAAACTGTAGACAATTCCAGGAAAATTTGCCTAAAAAATTGCTATAAATTTGTTTATGATTTACTTTTTTTAAAATTTAAAATATTTAATATTATAAGAATAAAAGTTTGGATTGCTTATAAGCTAAAAACAAATAAATTTAAAAAAAAATTTTAACTAAAAAAA